>CABHPR010121415.1:12754-35950 GCA_902168415.1 Peromyscus melanophrys | reverse complement strand
ATTTATTTATTTATTTATTTATTTATTTATTTATTTATTTATTTATTTATTTATTAAAGGGGAAAAAGCCATAAACTCGAAGAGAGCAAGGGGGCACATGGGTCTCAAGGGAGGAAAGGGAAGGAAGAGATATAATTATTTTATAATCTCAAAAAATGTAAAATTCTTTTTCAAAAGTTTGCTTCCAGCCAGACTTCTGTCTCTTTAATAGCTTTCCTCTTGGTATTTTATTTTATTGGAATTGTATTCATTCCAATCCTACTTTTTTGGGGGGTTGAACACTTCATATTTTAAGAGTAATTTAGACATATAATGTTGCTCCTACCACAGAAACAAACAATAAGCTTAATAAAATATAATTATATACAAAACATGGTAAGTATCACAGGTCAGCAATTTTCTCCTGAGTGTATACCAACACTATCTCACTGAGGTTGATCTAGCCCCAAACTTAATGTAATAGAGAGACTCTTGTTTTACTCAAAGGCAAATAATAATTATAAAACATTATTTTAAACAGATAATAAAATTCAGTTAATAGGGAATCACAAGCCAACACCATCCTACTTTTATTTAAGCCCGTGAGTCAGGGGTGCTTCTCTGGTACATTAAAAATGTGTTGCCTGTAAACAGTAGGTGGATGTTCACATCACATCACATCACATCACAAAGAGCATCACTTCGCTGGGTGGCAGCTTGCTTCTGTCTGGCCACATTCCCTGATGCTTACCCTCGTTCACTTGGTTGGGCTTTGCTTTTCCTCAGTCATCTCAGTTAAACACTTTAGACCATCCTTAATTAACAGTACATATCTATAAAGCAGAAGATGTAAAGATGTTTTAAAACCATACATATTCTGGTGGTCATTCTTTTGTTCTCATTTACTCCTCCAGTCTCTTCTATGTCAGTAAATGTAGCTCAGACAGATGTGTCATTTACTTGTTTAAGGTAGAACAACACAGGTTATCAACACGGAGGTGGAGATGAAGTCTTTAGAAGAGAGAAGTCAAGAATGGAGAGATATGAACTAATTTCCTTAATGAAGAGAGGTGAATGATTATGGTCTCCCAGAAACAGGCTAACATAAGCTATTATTTTTAAAATAAGCTATTTTTAACCCTAATTAAAATAAGAATATGGCAACATTAAGTTTGGTTTCTTTCAAGCAAGCCAAACTGTATTTTAAAAACATAATGACAGTCCATTATTCACAGTCAGTAAGGGAAACATGCAGTGGTGATACTCTTCTTTACTGATGTCAAGGATTAACGCCTGTACTCTTTCTACTTCTTCAATCTCTACTTGGTTCTCACCAGAACCTGAGCTCCAGGATGCTGGAGAGGGAGAGGGTGAGGGAGAGAAGGAGGAAGAGAGGGAAGGAGAGGGGAGTGGAGAGGAAAGAAGAGGAGAGAGGTTTGGAGATATATAAAGCGACCCACATAAAGAGCACTGGAACACTTCTTGTCAATAAACTAAACAAATCTGAAAGAGTAGAAAAATAGAATCTCTGAAAACAGACACATAAGCATCTCCAGTTACTTGGTTCCTAGCTGGTATTTTGGGAGTAACTGGAGCTGTGAAGGAGAGAGTGGTCTCCAGCTATCCTGCTTATCCTTCACTCCCCTTGAACTAAAGAGCCAATGGACACAATACACCTCTTTCCTGCATTGTTAGTATATGAATAAGGATCTCTTTAGGGGTTTGTTGATCTGAATTTTATTTCTACTATACTCACCCTTTTTTGTTGGTGAATCACAAAGGTTGATTCTGAAACATATAACCCAGATTCTCTTTTTTACTGTCTCCAAATACAAACAAAGCCTTTCAAGTCTCTGGGTTCAAAGAGCCATAAAGTGTTCAGTCACCTCCTCTACATTTATTCCATGAGCATGTACTGCAGAACAACATTTATTTTTTACTCAAATTATGTATTTTTTTCTAGTTGATACATTCCCTTAATTCTAGAATTTTTTTTTTTTACTTTATTCTATTCCTTTTGGTTTTCTTGGTACAGATGTTGTGCTATTTTTCTACAAAAATGAGTATAATATATTGTTTCCTGTTAACTTTATATTTACTTTATGACAAGTCATAACATTAACCTCATATTTCTCGATGCCTAACATCACACCCAAAGATAGAAAACTAGACAAAACAGAGTTTCCTTTCACCCATTAAATACTCACTTAAAAATAATTTTGCATAAAAACCTTTCTGTAGGATACTCACTGCAATAAAGCAGGCTCATGTGGAATGCATTCACTGTGGGACTCTATTAACCACAAGAGGATCCAGTTGTGGTCAGGTAAAAGAAATATTAAAGTGATTAATTTCACCAGAGTTGCTGTAAGCAGGGAGTCCTGAATGTAGACCATTTCTCCAACCTTCCATATCCTGGCCACACCTGTGAGTGGCTTTTGGTTTCTCCTCTAATAAACCCACCTGTATACACAGAAGCATCTCAAAACTTCACCAGAAAAGTGACATAGTCAGACGTGATGTCTCTTACTAAAGGAATAAAACAGGAGCAATTATAAGTCATCTTCTTCTAAAATTGAACATCCATTTAACCAAATTTCCACCTTGCTAGAAGTCCCAATAGCCATGGGCATAGAAGCAGTGCTAATTGGACTCAGCGGACTATATTTTTTAAAAAAGAAGAAGAAAGGATATGAAGTAGAAAGGGAGATGTGTTGGAGAAGCCTAAGAGGAGTTGGGGATGAAGAGTGGGGCCTGGATATGATAAGATACACTGTAATCACATACGGAATCCTCAAAGAATATCTAAAAATATAATTTAAAAGCAAGAAAAGATAAACTATAAAAAACAATTTAAAAATACATAAAGTATAAACGAATGTATGCTGAAATATAGCGCTAAAATTAGATTAGTCCAGAGTAGGAAGTTTCAAAGAAAAAAAAAAAGCAAAACAATTTCCTCCTCAAATTTTAAGAGACTGTTGGTGGGAGAAAATGAATAGAGAAAAATAACTGACTATACTAAGGAACCAGTGACAGTGCATAAGCCTTATAGAATTCAAATTTTAACCACCCCCAAAATTTTTCATTCTATTTATAAGAAAATGGGATATTTAAAAACTGACCTGGTGCCAGGCAGTGGTGACGCATGCCTTTAATCCCAGCACTCGGGAGGCAGAGCCATGCGGATCTCTGTGAGTTCGAGGCCAGCCTGGTCTATAGAGCAAGATCCAGGACAGGCACCAAAACTACACAGACAAACCCTGTCTCGAAAAAAACCAAAAGAAAAAAAGAAAGAGTATAAAAACTGACCTGGCATTGGGTAGTATGGGAGTCATCACAGAGGTTCCTTTAAACACCGAACATATATCTACCACATGATCCAGCTAGAGCAATCTTGGGCATACAATCCAAGGATTTTACATCCTGCTGCAGAGAAACCTGCTCTCCCATTTTCACAATAGCCAGTAAGTGCAAACAGCCTACCTATGAAGTGAGGAGCAGAAAACAAGAATGCTTCACATTTACACAATGGATACTATTCAGCTCTTAAGAATATCAAATTATGAAAATTTCAGGTCAATGCATGGAGCTCTAAACAATCACCATGAGTCAGAATCCACCTCAAACCTCATCAGAGAAGCTTCTTGTAGTAGACAGCAGTTAGCACAGAGACGCAGAACTCACCAACATGCAGACAATAGACCACAGTACTCAGCCTTAAGTTGGCCTTCATATCACACCCCTCCACACACATCTGGAGGGTCTTTTCAGAAGGGATAGGATGATTGTAACAGCAAGAAGTGGCAGATAATTTCAAGGAAAGTGTTTTCTAGATGCAACGGGACATTTGCACATTGGAACTTCCAGAGGCTGTGATGTCCACATGATATGCACAAGTCAGAGAAAACCCTGCCCTAGTGAAAGTAAAGTAGACATGTCATCTCACCACAGCTTCTGGCATAGAGAGAGTCATATTTTTTAACGATGTGGCCCTTGGAAGGCTGACCACACATCAGGGCAGGCCCCAGTCCCAAGACTAGCTGGGCAACATGAACTGGGCTCGATGAAAAAAGAACAGAAAAGAAGTAACCTCAAAGTTGTGTAGGGCAGAGTGCAGACAGTTGTTAGGAGAGGAGTCAGGAGGGAGATATGTTCAAAATGCATTATACGAAATTCTCAAAGAACTAAAAAAATATTTTAAAGCCATAAAAGGATAATGTTGAAATTTTTATTGGCATTGAAGTTGTGTCTTTAGAGATTGAATAGATACAGATGATGATAGAAAGGTAGGTAGGCATGATAGAGTCATGAAAGATTCACTTTCATTACTGCATTTATTATGTTACAACTTGAAAATATTTCAAAATAATATAAAGAAGGTAAGTTCAGTCAGAAGCATTGACATATTAATGATGAGTTGATAATGAAGTTCCTATTATTTTTTTCAAAAGTTTTATTGAAATAGAATTTACACACACTAGCCTGGGAGTCAGAGCAGAACATTGCTCACTCTTTCTCAGAGATGCTTCTTCTTGGAGTATATGTTAATTAACAAAGAGATCAATAACAGGAAAATGTGCAGACAGTGAGAGACTCTGCAGCACTCAGCCCTAAATAGGATATCTTCATCTGTGCAGAAGAAGAGGTGAAAGATTGTAAGAGCCAGAGGTGGTAGATGACTCCAAAGGAAACAGTGTCTTCCAGACACAATACTGGTATGCATTTGCTCTCACAGGGCCAATGACAGAACACACAAGCCCTATATAGTTAAAATCAGGCAAATATCCCAGCACTAAGAATGAGAGTGGACACAAAGTACCACCCCTACCCAAGGAGCTATTTGCGATTGATATCTGCTAGAAAAGAGAAAATCAGTTTTCTTCAAAAGAATTTCACTGGGTATAACAACCACAAAACACAAAACAGACTCTGTGGTTTTGTTTTGTTTGTTTGTTTGTTTGTGTTTGAGCTTTTTGTTTTGTTTTGGTATTTTGTTTGTCTTGTTGGTTTTCTTTCTTTTATTTGTCTGTCTTGATTTTTATTTTTTGTATTTTGCTTTTTTATCACTGTTTTTCCTGTTTTGTTTTGTTTTTCATGATGGGGAGAAAGAGAAAAAACATGATGTGGTGGTAAGGAGGTGAGAAGGATCTGGGAGTAGTTGGGGGAGGGTGAAGAATAAAAAGCAAACAAGAAAGAAATAGAATTTATACCAATTTACTCCCATATATAGAATTCAATCTGTTAGAATATTCACATTGTTATATAATTACCACAATCAATCTTAGGACATTTCCCGCATTTTAAAAACAAATCTGTATGCTGATGTTAGTCATTCTGTAAAATTCAGTATAAACATTTATATAGTCACAGTTTCTTAATGTAATAATTTTTTCTTAATTTAATGTTTGTCGACTTTCATAATCTTTTAATCTTATTTTTGCAAATCTGACACTTTAAAATTTTTATTATCTACATCTTTATTATTTTTTTCTTTATTAAGATTTTTTTCATTTTACATACCAACTACCTCTCTTCCCTCCTCCTGATCCTCTACCCAACCTTTCTCCTAACTCACCCCCCATTCCCTCCTCCAAAAAGTAAGGCCTGCCATGGGGAGGTACATTCAGTTGAGGCAGGTCCAAGGTCCTCCTCCTGCATCAAGGCTGTGCAAGGTGTCTCATCATAAGTGGTAGGCTCCAAAAAGCCAGCTCATGCACCAGGGATAGAACCTGATCCCATTGCCAGAGGGCCCCTTAAGCAGATCAAGCTACACAACTGTCTCACTTATGCAGAGGGCCTAGTCCAGTCCCATGGAGGCTTCATAGCTATTGGTCCACAGTTCATGAGTTCCTATTAGCTTGGTTTGGTTGTCTCTGTAGGTTTCCCCATCATGATCCTGATGTCCCTTGCTCATAGAATCCCTCTTCCCTCTCTTCAATTGGGCTCATGGATCTCAATCTGGTGCTTCGCTGTGGATCTCTGCATCTGCTTCAGTCAGTTACTGGATGAAGGCTCTATGATGACAGTTAGGGTATTCAAACCTTAAAAAAAAGAAAGAAATATAAAGCCTTCATAGTAACTAAAGAAAATTTGACTTCTATGAGAGATAAATTAAATAACAAACACAAAACAGTATATCTGTACTTAAAATACTTTCTTATTAATCTTTGTATGGTATTATGTGTAAAATGTTTTTTTTTAAATAGAGTAAGTGTTTAATAAGTCCCTCAGAATACATTTTTCCACATACATTTATGCTATTAATAGTTGTTTTTATTATTATTATTATTATTATTATTATTATTATTATTATTATTATATGCCATTATGCTTCAGAGTAAGTTTATCTGGTTATAAAATATTTGGCTCATATCTTCTATCCTTCCTGTTCCATAATATCCAGGGAGGGGAAACCTAATATAGTAGAAAGCTCCTAAAATATATAAATATATTAAGGCAATCTAAATAAAATTGCCAAATAATAGAGGAGACAGAGTCCCAACTGGCCATCACTTATTACTAAATGAGACTTTCACTGCCAGATTTGGGTTACATCTAATTGAGTTATTGGCCAAAGGGACCCCATGGGAATCCACAAACAACACAGGCAGATGCCAAAATTATAGATTTCTCTCCACAAACTGACAGCAAGGCCCTATTGCTGAAGACAACACCTATACAACTCATTGGACACAGAGATGTTGAGATGGTGCCTACATAGAACCTTTACCCTGTGTTCCAGCATCTTTGGTACAGGGAGGTATTTTGCACACTATCAAAAGAGAAATGCAAACATCAAGCCAGCCACTAACCCTTCATCTATAATGGTGCACTACATGTAAGATATGCCAGGGCAATGTTGACACAAAGCTTGTGAGAGTAACCAACCAATAATGATCCAATTTAAGACCCACTCCATGAGATGGAACCCACACCCAACACTGCTTGGATGACCAAAAACCTGAGACTAGGGAGCCCAGACACCTAAGACAAAACCAAATACGACTGGTCTAAATCTGGCTATACTCGTAGATCAGTGAGTGCCTTGTTCAACCATCTTTAGAGAAGCTTCTTCCTGAAGCAGATGGGAAGAAACACAGAGACTCACACCAGACAATATGCAGAAAGTGAAAAACCTTGTAACATTCAGCCCTAAGTGGGATGTCTCCATCAAATTCCTCCCCTCAGAACTCAGGGAACCTCTTGAAAGAGGAGGCAGAAAGAAAGTAAAAGGCAGAGGGGATGACGGACACCAAGAACACAAGGTCCTCTAAGTCACCATGAGCAAAGCTCATATGAACTCTCAGAGACTGAGGCAGCATGCACAGAGCCTGTATGGAACTGTACCAAGTCCTCTCCCTATATAACTTCCACTTTAGTTTTTTTATAGGATTCCTGAATGTGCAAACTAGTGGGTCTCTGACTCTTGTATCTACTCTTTGGCTTTTTCTTGCTGCTGGTTGGCCTTGTCCAACATCGATGTGAATTTTTTATCTTATATTTTATTTTGTTATATCCCTAAAAGATGATTAAATAAATGAATGTAAGTCTAGTCACTGGGGTAAAGGTTATCAACTGAACTGTTATTTATACCTGTTGGGAAAGGGTAAATCAGTTTTCTCTGATAGCATTATGTTTTCAAAGTTTTCTACACTTGAAGCTACTGTTTGTGATAGCTATTTGGCTTCAGATAGAAATATTCCTTTATTAGAAAGTCAAACAGGGACTAGAGAGATAGCTCAGAGATTAAGTGCCTGTGACCATTTGCAAGTTATTGTCCCCATAAGCACACAGGGAGTGGCACTATTAGGAAGTGTGGCTTTATTGGAGTGGATATGGCCTTGTTGAAGGAAATGTGTCATTGTAGAGGTGGGACATAAAGTCTCATATATGTTCTGAAAGGACTGGATGGCCAAGCCAGGGCCATAACAGGCTCCCTGGCAGCACTGACCTGGACCAGGCCTTAGTTTTGATTCACTAGAATGGGCTGGAGCTGAGCAAGCAATTCTCAGGAAAACCACAACTTAGGGGCAACCAATCAACAGGTTCCCCCCCCCCCCAGCCTCCTCCTGGCCCAGCAAGTGCCTCCAAGCTCCTTCTGCTGGTTCAGCAGATGGACCCCGGACTTCTGCTAGCTAAAGATATCTTTCCCTATCCTCTAATCAACAAGCCCCTAGACACTAGGCCATACCACCACCAATGGGTCCCTAATCACTACAGCCTCCCACCAATCAGCTCCCAGACTAATCTTTCCTCCACCAATCAGCACCAGATTAATTCCTCCTCCCTGGAATTCCCCTAACTCTGCTTAAAAGGAGCTTGCAACCCCCCTCCCCCTTTGGGGTTGCTATTTGCCACCCCAACTGTTGGAAACAATAAACGCTCTTGCTAAATTATGGTGATATTTTCTTTTGTACTAAAATGTTATTTGTATGTTAATAAATAAAGTTGCCTGGGGGTCAAAGCTATTAGCAAGCCATAGGAAAGCTGGGTGGTGGTGGTGCACGCCTTTAATCCCAGCACTTGGTAGGCAGAGCTAGGTAAGTCTCTGTGTGTTCAGGGATACAGCCAGCATTGGATACACATGCCTTTAATCTCAATACCAACCATAGAAGACCTCGAGGTCTGTACAGACAGGCAGTGACGAGGTGGTCATGTGGTTGGGTTTACAACCAATGAGAATGCAGAACCGAAAGTCTTTATAAAGACTTTAACACAGGAAGTAGCTCCTCCTTCGGAGAGGTAGGATCACTGCAGGAGGAAGGGTAAGGTTTTAGTTCTTAGCTCTGACCTCTTGGCTTTCTTCTTTGCATTGGTTCTGTGTTTCTTATTTAATAAGACAGTTGGTTACATCTACACTAAATTGCATATGTGACTGTTGGTTTTTCTTGAGGGCTTCTCTCGAACCCTAACATGTTCAAGCCATGCCCAGTGTCTCAGTTTATTTCCTGTTGCCTTCAGATCAAGATGTAGAATTCTCAGCTCCTTCTGTAGCACCATGTCTGCCTATATCCTGCCATGTCCCACCATGATGATAATGGACTAAACCTCTGAAACTGTAAGCAAGCTCCAACTAAATGTTTTTCCTTTATTGAAATTGCCATGGTCATGGTGTCTCTTCACAGCAATAAAAACCCTAACTAAGGCAGTTCCCTTGCTGTCCTTCCAGAATACCTAGTTCAGAAAACTATCTACTTGGGACATTTCACAACTGCCTGTAACTCCACTTCCATGTATCCCAATGCCACCCATACACATGGAACATACAGACACATATATACATAAATAAAAAGCTTAAAATCTAATAAAAACTGAAAAAGTCTCTACTGAATTAAAAATGAGTCAATAAAACAATTGAACACTTTCTAGAATTGAATAAAAATGAACGTCCAACATGCACAAATGTAGGACACAAAGAAATCTGTTCTGAGAAGTTCATAAGGGCCTACATTTAAAAGTTATGTTTGCAACTTAAAGGCACACCTGGAAATTCTAGAACAAAAAGAAATCATACACCAAAAGAAGTAGACAGAAAGAAAAAATCAAACTCAGACCTGAAATCAATAAACTGGAAACAAACAATAAGTCCATTCTGGCTGGAGTGAGACAGAATCTTAAAATAATTCTTTTTTGTCAATTCTAATAACTTTATTTTAACTTATAATACTAAGTACATGGTATGGATTTGGGGTTTTCTTCTTTTAATACATGTTAAATTAAAATATAATTATGTAAATTTCTTTTCCTCCTTCTAACCCATCTTCTACTTAAAGTTGTTTTGATTTGCATTTGCCTAGCTGCTGTGGATGCTGAACATTGATTTAAGTGTTTCTTAGTCACTTGCATATCTTCTTTTGAAAATTTTCTGTTCATTTCCATATCCCATTTTTTAAATTTTTATTTAAAAATTTTTGCATGCATTATATTTTGATCATATTATTTCTCTTCTCCCAGTGAATCCCAGAAGGTATTTACAATTGATACTTGCTGGGAAAAGGAAAATTATTTTCTCCAATTGAGTGTCATTAGGTATTTCAACCACAGTTTAGGGCATGTCTTAAGCCCATGCTCCATGTTTTTAAATAATTTTTTTGATTCTTTGGGAATTTCACATCATGCATCCCAATCCCATTCATTTCCCAGTCCCTCTGTACCCACTCTTCACTCTTGTAGTGTCCCCCACCAAAGAAAAACTTAAAACAAAATAACAAAAATAAGAACATTAATTTAAACAAACAAAAAACAAAAACAAAAAACCACTTCACTCCTCCATCTTTCCTGACTCTCCATTGCCTCTTTATTTGTCTTAGTGGCATTGGGTGCTGTGGTGTATCATGCAGTAAACCCTTTTGTCCAAACAACTTTACTTGCAAATGTTCATTGTGTACCGTTGTTGGTCATCTTCAAGGCCTCTGGCTTCTGATACATCATCAATGCTGGGCCCTCATCAAATCTCCTCTTGGATATCCTCTTGTTGCCCTGAGTCATGGGGATCTGGCGAATATAGTTCCTCAGGGCCAGTCCCTTCACACACTCCAGCAGGTCATAGATGGAGTAGATGTTGAGGAGTGCCAACTCAAAACCCTGGATGTGTGTACCTGGGTAGTAGCTGAGTTGATCAATCTGGGCTGCTAGGACCACCTCCCTCAGGTAAGGGGCAGAGCCATCTCTCCCATGCCAGTGGTGAGGGGTGGGAGCAGCTTTCCTAAATACAAGGGCCAGCTTTCTCATGAAGGACAGGGCCAGAGTGGGGTCAGGATAAACTCTGCCACAAGGGAGGCAGCTCTCTCTGGGCCAGTGAGGAGGAGGGCCAGCTCAGCATGGCTGTCATACTTGAACACATGATTCACATGGGTTCCTATAGTAACACACTCATAACCTATTTTTAATGTTCAGGATTTTTTAAAAGTTCTTTTGCAATCTAGACATTAATCATCTGTGTCAGATGAAGAGCTGGCAGAGATTCCCCCATCCTGCAAGCTGCCCTTTGGTTCCCTTTATACTTTTCTATGCTGTACAAAAGATTTTCAGTTTCTTAAGAACCCATTTGTTGATTGGTGGTCATATTTCCTGTGCTACCTGAATCTTTTTCAGGAAGCCTTAACTGTGTCTCTAAATCAAAGAATGTACCCTAATTTTTCCTCTATTATTTTCAGTGTGTCAAGTCTTATGTTGAGGTCATTGACCCATTTGAAGTTGAGTTTTGTCCAGGGTGAGGGACAAGGCTCTAGTTTCATTTTTCTCTATGTTAAAATCCAGTTGCCATTTGTTGAAGATGCTATCCTTTTTTCCATAATATATATTTTGGCATCTTTGTCAAAAATCAGGTAACCGTAGCTATGAAGACCTATATCTGGGTCCTCCATTCTATTCAATTTATCAGTGAGTCTGTTTCGGAAAGTATCATGCTGTTTTTATTATTATGGCTCTCTAGTATAATTTCAAATCAGGTATGGTAATAACTAACTCAGTATTCTCTTTGTTCAGGGTCTTTTGTTTCCATGTTAATCTTTGGATTCTTTTTCTGTGTCTATGAAGAATAACACTGACATTTTCATTAGGATTGTACTGAATTTGTACTTTTGATAGGATGAACTTTTACTTTTGACAGGGTGGTCATTTTCAGAAATGTATTCTTCCAATCTATGGCATGGAATATCTTTCCATTTTCTATTATCTTCAAATTTCATTCGTTGGTGTCTGAAATTTTTCATGATAGATGTCTTCCATTGCATTGGTTATATGTATTCCTAGAAATTAAAACAGTTTCTAGATACAGAGAATAATATTGTGTCTCTGGTTTCTTTTATAGTTTGTCTTTGATATTTGAGAAGGCTAAAGATTTTTCTTTGTTCATTTTGTATCCTTCCATTTTGCTGCATTTATTTACCAGCTCTAGGAGTTTTTTGGTGAAATGGCCTCTTATGCATAGAATCTACCAAAATAATATTGCAATCCTTAACATCTATGCACAAAACACAAGGGCACCCAAGTTCATAGAAGAAACACCACTATAGCTTAAATCATATATTGGCCCTCACACACTGATAGTGGGAAACTTCAATATGCCACTTTCACCAATAGACAGGTCATCTAGACAAAAATTAAACAGAGAAATTCTGTAGTTTTCTGAAGTTATTTAAAAAATGAACCTAACAGATATTTACAGAACATTTCAATGAAACACAAAAGAATACACCCTCTTCTCTGAACACATGGAACTTTCTCTAAAACTGATCATATACTCAGACACAAAGATAGTCTCAACAGATGCAAGAAATTTGAAATAAACCTTTACATTCTGTCTGACCACCATGGATTAAAGTCATATATCAACAACAACAGGAACAACAGAAAGCCCACAAACTCAAGGAAGCAGAACAACTCTCCACTTAGTGAAAAACTGTCAAGACAGAAATGATGAAAGAAATTAAAGACATTCTAGAATTGAGTGAGAATTAACATGCAGCGTACCAAAATTTATGGGACAGAATGAAGGCTGCTTGAAAAGGCAACTTCATAGCAGTAAGTACCTACATAAAAAACTAGAGAGATATTATACTAGCAAGTTAAAAGCATGACTGGAAGCTCTAGAACAAAAAGAAGTACCATGCACAAAATGAGCAGAAGGCAAGAAATAATCAAATTCAGAGGTTAAGTCAATATAATAGAAACAGTAACAAAAACATTCAAAGAGTGAATGAAAAAAGAGCTTATTCTTCAAGAAAATCAGTAAGATTGGCAAACGCTTATACAAATTAGCTAAAAGGCAAAGAGAGAGATTATCCAAATTAACAAAATTAGAAATGAAAGGAAAGACACTGAGGAAATCCATGCATTAAAACCTTGTACTCCATCAAATTGGAAAATCTAAATGAAGTGGATAGTTTTCTCAATAGGTTCAATTTACCAAAGTTAAATCAAGAGTAGATAAACAATTTAAATAGACCTATAACCCCCATAAATAAAAGCAGTCATTAAAAATCTCCCAAAGAAAAGAAGACCAAAGCCATGTTGTTTTAGTGCAGAACTCTACCAGATTTTCAAAGAAGAGTTAACACCAATACTCCTCAAATTATTCCACAAAATACAAACAGAAGTAATACTGATCAATTCATTTTACAAGCCTATAGTTACCCTGATACACAAACCACATAAAGACCCAACAAAGAAAGAGAATTACAGACCAATTTCCCTTATGAACATACATGCCTACAAGAACACATCCAAAAGATCATTCACCGGTAACAAGTATGCTTTATCTTAGAGATGTAGGGATGATTCAACATATGTAAATTAATAAATGTAATCCACCATATAAAGAAATTGAAAGACAAAAACCAAATGATCATCTCATTTGATGCAGAAAAGGCATTTGACACAATCCAACACCTCACCTCTTCATGATAAAAATCCTAAAGTGATCAGGGATACAAGAGACATACCTAAACACAATAAAAGCAGTTTACATCAAGCCATAGCTAACATCAGCCTTAAGGGAGAGAAGATTCAAAGCAATCCCACTAACATCAGGAACAAGCCAAGGCTGTCCACTCTCCCCACATCTATTCAATGCAGTACTTGAAATCTTAGCTAGAGCAACAAGACAACTAAAAGAATTCAAGGGCATACAAACTGAAAAGAAAAGTCAGAGTGTCTTTATTTGGAGATGATATAATAGTCTACATAAGTGACTCTAAAAATTCAACTAGGAAACTCATGAAGGTCTTAAATATTTTCAGCAAAGTGGCTGGATACAAAATTAATTTACAAAAATCCATAGCCTTCCTACATGCAAATTATAAACACACTGAGAAAGATTTAAGGGAAACAACACTTCTCACAATAGCCTCAAATAATATAAATAAATATCTTGGGATGAATCTAACTAAGCAAGCAGAAACTTGAGTGATTAAAAACTCCAAGTCTTTGAAGAAAGTAACTGAAGAAGATATCAGCAGATGGACAGATCTCCCATGCTCATGCATTGGTAGGATTAATACAGTAAAAATGCCCATCCTACCTGTGGGGGCCCACAGAGACCCCAGCTTGTGACTTGTTTTCATCTTGACTCAAAGTCAGAGAGTCCAAGTTTGTTTTCCCCTCCCCCACAAGGCTGTATAATAGGATGTTTTGGCCAAAGGCATGGGTACTAGGTGTCTTATACTTCAAGGCCTAATTATAGGATTCTTTCCATAAGGTGTGTTTGTCAGATGTCTTGAGTACTAAGGAGGTATTTACACTTGACTGTACTTTGTACCTTGAACCATGATGTCCTTGAAAAGGGGAGGTCTTTTTGCCTCCCTTGCTTTAGGTATATAAAAGCTATGAGTAATAAACTCAGGCATCTGTAGTATTGACCCAGAGCCCTCCCAAAGCTATCATGTGTCTGTGTCTTTTTCCTCATCTACATCTATATTTCATAGCTATCATTTCTCAATTCCACACTACCCCCTTCAGAACTGTTCAACAGGTCAGATTCAATGCAATCCCATCAAAATTCCAACACAATTCTTCACAGATCTTGAAAGGACAATTTTCAGCTTCATGTGAAAACAGAGAGAGAGAGAGAGAGAGAGACAGACAGACAGACAGACAGACAGACAGACAGACAGAGAGACAGAGAGACAGAGAGACAGAGAGACAGAGACAGAGAGAGAGACAGAGAGTTAGCTAAGATAATCCTAAATAGTAAAAGAACAGGTTTCACCATTCCAATTTCAAGCTCTACTACAAAGCTATAGTAGTAAAAACAGCATGGTATTTGTTCTGAGGTAGAGATCCAAAGACCACTCACCTTGACCAAAGTCTGAATTGAGAATCTTTATTAAGTTCTCAGGCAACTGTTTGGAGGGAAAACTTCCTTACAGAGAAGCCTCAAATACATTTTGTAAGCCTTTAGAGGCAAAGAACACAGGAAAAAGTATACCTGGGTTGGCAATTGCAATTGCAGTGGAAGTAAAGCAAGAAAGCAGTTTAACAGAAGCCAAAAACACACAGTTAGCTGGAACCTTTCAACCTTGAGTTTCCAGAACGGGGCTGGGTATCTTCCCAGGAGACTTTTCACAGTAGGGCTAGAAAAGCAGGGGTCAATTTCAGGTTAAACCAAAGATGGTTCCAGCTGAGACATGATGGAGGAACCTTTGCCCTGTCATAGTATTGGCACAAAAAAAAAAAACCAAGACACATTGATCAATTGAATCAAATTTAAGACCCAGACACAAATCCACACACCTATGCACACCTAATTTTTTTATAAAGAAGCCAGAAATACATACTGGAAAAAAGAAGGCATCTTCAACAAATGGTGCTGGTCAAACTGAAAGGCTAAATTTAGAAGAATGCAAATAGATCCACATCTATCACCCTGCCCAAAACTCAACTCCAAAAGGATCAAAGACCTTAACATAAAACCAGGTACTCTGAACCTAATAGAAGAGAAAATGGGGACTAGCAGTGATCTCATTGGAACAGGGGAAGACTTTCTGAACATGCACCATTAGCATGGGCACTAAGATCAAAAATTAATACATGGGACCTCATAAAACTGAGAAGCTTGTGCACAACAAAGGGCACTGTCATTCAGACCAAGTTGCAGCCTACAGAATTGGAAAAGATATTTACAAACTACACATTCAATACAGGACTATTATCTAAAATATGTAAAAAAAAACACAAAAAAATCTAGATATTAAGAAGACAAATATCCCAATTCAAAAATGGGGAACATACCTAAACACAGAACTCTTGAAAGAGGAAACTCAAATGGTGGCTGAGAAATATTTAAAGAAATGTTCAACATCCTTTGTCATCAGGGAAATCAAAATGATTCTGAGATTTCATCTTACACTTATAGTGGCTAAGATCAATAACACAGGTGACAGTGCATGCTGGCAAGAATGTGGAGTAACTTTACTGTACAGGATTCTTTTAGATATCCTGGGTTTTTTGTTTTTCCAAATGAAGTTGAGCATTGTTATTTCTAGGTCTGTGAAGAATTGTTTTGGGATTTTGATGGTGATTGCATTGAATCTGTAGATTGCTTTTGGTAAGATTGCCATTTTTACTGTGTTAATTCTACCTATCCATGAGTATGAGAGTGTAGCATGAATCTTAAAAGGTCTTATTAATAAAATCAAACCTGATGTCAGTTATTGGGGTAAATGCTGGAAGATCAGAGAAGCAGAACAAGCCACAGCTACCTCACCTTGCCAGTTCCTCAGCTGATCCTATTTCCTCAGACTGGAAGCCTCTGAGTCTTCATCCAAATGCATCTCAGCTAAACTGCTTCTCGAAAGCCTGAAAGCTTAACCAGTCTTATGTAGGCTAGCTCTGGTCCTCACGCCTTATATACCTTTTTGCTCCCTGCCATCACTTCCTGGGATTAAAGGCTCACTTCCTAGGATTAAAGGTGTGAGTCACCATGCCTGACTGTTTCCAGTGTGGTTTTAAACTCACAGAGATCTGGATGGATCTCTGCCTCCCAAGTGATAGGATTAAAGGCATGTGTGCCACAATTTTCTGGCCAATATATCTAGTGGTTGCTCTGTTCTCTGATCCCAGATAAGGTTATTAGGGTGCACAATATTTTGGGGAACACAATATCACCACCTGGGAGATCTTTCCACTTTCTGATATCCTCTTCAATTTCTTTCTTCAGAGACTTAAAGTTTTTGTTATACAGGTCCTTCACTTGCTGAGAGTTACCCCAAGGTATTTCATATTATTTGTGGCTATTGTAAAGGGTGATGCTTCTCTGATTTCTTTCTCGGCCCTTTTATCATTTGTATATAGGAGGGCTACTGATTTTTTTTGAGTTGATCTTGTATCCTGCCACATCATTGAAGGTGTTTATCAGCTGTAGGAGTTCCTTGGTCAAATTTTTGGGGTCACATATGTATACATCTGCAAATAGTGAAAGTTTGATGCTGGGGATGTCTTTCTGTATGCTGTGAATGTGTTGCTCTGATTGATTGATAAATAAAATGCTGATTGGCCAGTAGCCAGGCAGGAAGTATAGTATAGGTGGAATAAGGAGAGAGGGGAATTCTGGGAAGTGGAAGACTGAGTCAGGGATGCTGCCAGCTGCCGCCACCACCATGAGAAGTAAGATATAAAGATACCAGTAAGTTATGAACCACATGGCAAGGTATAGATTTATAGAAATGGGTTAATTTAAGGACTACATAGCAAGAAGCCTGCCACAGCCATAAAGTTTATAAATAATATAAGTCTCTGTGTGTTTACTTGGGTCTGAGTGGCTGCAGGAGCTGGCTGGAAACAGGAAAACTCCAACTACATTTTTACTTCTTTCTTTCCAATTTGTATCCCCTTGATCTCCTTTTGTTGTCTTATTGCTCTAGTTAGAACTTCAAGTACTATATTGAACAAATATGGGGAGAGTGGTTGGCCTTGTCTTGTTCCTGATTTTAGTGAAATCATTTTGAGTTTCTCTCCATTTAGTTTGATGTTGGCTGTTGGCTTGCTGTAAATTGCCTTTATTATGTTTAGGTATGTTCCCTGTATTCCTGATCTCTCCAAGACCTTTATCATGAAGAGGTGTTGGATTTTATCAAAGGCCTTTTCAGCATCTAATGAAATGATCATGTGGTTTTTTTCTTTCAGTTTGTTTATATGGTATATTACATTGACAGACTTTTGTTTGTTGCACCAAACTTGCATCTCTGGGATGAAGCCTACTTGGTCATGGTGGATAATTGTTTTGATGTGTTCTTGGAGTCTGTTTGCCAATATTTTATTGAGTATTTTTGCATCAATGTTCATGAGAGAGATTGGTCTGTAATTCTCTTTCTTTGTTGCATCTTTGTGTGGCTTGGGAATCAGAGTAACTGTAGCCTCATTGAAGGAGTTTGGTAATGTTCCTTCTGTTTCTATTGTGTGGAACAATTTGAAGAGTACTGGTATTAACTCTTCTTTGAAGATCTGGTAGAATTCTGCTTTGAAACCATCTGGTCCTGGGCTTTTTTGGTTGGGAGACTTTCATGACCTTTTCTATTTCCTTAGGGGTTTTTGGTCTATTTAAATTGTTTATCTGGTCTTGATTTAACTTTGGTATGTGGTACCTATCCAGAAAATTGTCCATTTCTTTTTGATTTTCCAATTTTGTAGAGTACAGGTTTTTGAAGTATGACCTGATGATTCTCTGGATTTCCTCATTGTCAGTTGTTATTTCTCCCTTTTCATTTCTGATTTTGTTAATTTGGATGTTCTCTCTCTGCCTTTTGGTTAGTCTAGATAGGGACTTGTCTATCTTGTTGATTTTTCTCAAAGAACCAACTCTTTGTTTTATTGATTCTTTGTATTGTTCTCTTTGTTTCTATTTTATTGATATCAGCTCTCAATTTGATTATTTCCTGGTGTCTATTCCTCCTGGATGACTTTGCTTCTTCTTGCTCTAGAGCTTTCAGGTGTGCTGTTAAGTCACTAGTGGAAGATTTCTCCAACTTCTTTATGTGGGCAAAGCAACCTCTGGAGGCATCACAATCCCTGACTTCAAGCTCTACTATAGAGCTACAGCGATAAAAAACAGCTTGGTACTGGCATGAAAAGTGACATGTGGACCAAAGGAATCGAATTGAAGACCCTGACATTAATCCGCACATGTATTAACACCTAATTTTTGACAAAGAGGCCAAAAATGTACAATGGAAAAAAAGAAAGCATCTTCAACAAATGGTGCTGGCATAACTGGATGTCAACATGTAGAAGACTGCAAATAGATCCATATCTGTCACCATGCACAAAATTTAAGTCCAAGTGGATCAAAGACCTCAGCATAAATCCAGTTACTCTGAACCTGATAGAATAGAAAGTAGGAAGTAGTCTTGAACACATTGGCACCAGAGATTACTTCCTAAATATAACACCAGTAGCACAGACACTGAGTAAAACAATTAATAAGTGGGACCTCTTGAAACTGAGAAAGCTTTTGTAGGGCAAAGGACATGGTCAACAAGACCAAAAAACAGCCTACAGAATGGGAAAAGATCTTCACCAACACCACATCTGACAGAGGGCTGATATCCAGAACATATAAAGAACTCAAGAAATTAGACATCAAAGTACCCAACAGTCCAATTAAAAAATGGGCTATAGAGCTAAACAGAGAATTCTCAACAGAAGAAGCTCAAATGGCTGAAAGACATTTAAGGAAATGCTCAACATCCTTAGTCATCAGGGAAATGCAAATCAAAATGACTCTGAGATACTCTGACTCTTACACCTCTCAGAATGGCTATGATCAAAAACACTGAAGACAGTTTATGTTGGAGAGGATGTGGAGCAAGGGGAACACTCCTACACTGTTGGTGGGAATGCAAACTTGTACAACCACTTTGGAAATCAGTATGGCAGTTTCTTAGAAAATTGGGAACAAATCTTCCTCAAGACCCAGCTACACCACTCTTGGGCATATACCCAAGGAATGCTCAATCATACCACAAGTACATATGCTCAACTATGTTCATAGAAGCATTATTTGTAATAGCCAGAACCTGGAAACAACCTAGATGCCTTCAACTGAAGAATGGATAAACAAAATGTGGTACGTACACACAATGGAGTACTACTCAGCAAAGAAAAACAATGACATCATGAGGTTTGCAGGCAAATGGATGGATTTAGAAAAAATCATCCTGAGTGAGGTAACCCAGACTCAGAAAGACAAACATGGTAGGTACTCACTCATCAGTGGATACTAGATGTAAAGCAAAGGATAACCAGACTGCAACTCACAACTCCAGGGAGGCTACCTAGTAAAGAGGACCCTAAGAAAGACACAGGGATCTCCCAGTGACAGAGAAATGGATGAGATCTACGTGAGCAAACTGGGGGTAAGGGGGAGAAATGGAGGGCAAGTGTTGGGGGAAAGAGAGCTTAGGGAAGAGGGAGGTCCCAGCTGGATCAGGAGCAGAGTGGGAGAACGGAGAGGGAAATACCATGATGAAAGAAGACCCCAGTAGAATAGGAAGAAGCAGAGTGCTAGAGAGGTTCCTAGAAATCCACAAAGATACCTCCACTGTAGACTACTGGCAATGGTCGAGAGAGTGCTTGAGCTGACCTGCTCTGATGATCATATGACCTAACACCCTGGCTGTCATGATAGAACTCTCATCCAGTGTCTGATGGAAGCGGATGCAGAGATCCACAGTCGAACTCCAGGTGGAGCTCCAGGAGTCCAATCAGCGAGAGAGAGAGAGAGAGAGAGAGAGAGAGAGAGAGAGAGAGAGAGAGAGAGAGAGAGAGAGAGAGAGAGAGAGAGAGAGAGAGAGGAGGGATTGTATGAGCTAGAGATATTGAGTCCACAATTGGAAAAAGCACAGGGACAAATAGCCAAACTAGTGGAAGCGCATGAACTATGAACCAATGGTAGAGGAACCCCCATGGAACTGGACTAGGCCCTATGGATAAGTGAGACAGTTGATTAGCTTGAACTGTTTGGGAGGCCCCCAGGCAGTGGAGCCAGGACCTGTCCTTGGTGCATGGGCTGACTTTTTGGAGTCTGGGGCCTATGCTGGGACACTTTGCTCAGCCTTGGTGTATGGAGGAGAGGACTGGACCTGCCTCGGCTGAGTCTACCAGGCTGGGCTGACTCCCCAGGGGAGACCTTGCCTTGGAGGAGGTGGGAGTGGGGGGTGCATTGGGGGGAGAGTTTAAGGGGGAAGAAGGGAGGATGGTGGAGTCTGTGGCTGATATGTGAAATTAAGTTAATTATAAAATAAAAATATTATAAAAAATTGGGTATAGATCCAAACAGAGAATTCTCAAAAGAAGAATCTCAAATGACCAAGAACCACTTAAAGAAATGTTCAAAATCATTAGCCATCAGGGAAATGCAAATCAAAATATCTCAGAGATTCCATCTAACATCTGTCAGAATGTCTAAAATCAAAAACACTAATGAAAGCTTATGTTGGAGAGGATGTGGAGCAAGAAGAACAATACTTCATTGATGCTGGGAGTGCAAAATTGTACAGCCACTTTTAAATCAATATGGTAGTTTCTCAGAAAATTGGGAATTAATCTACCTCAAGATCCAGTTATACCACTTTTGGGCATATACCCAAAAGTGCTCCATCCTACCACAGGGACACTTGCTGGACTATGTTCATGGCAGCTTTATTTGTAATACCCAGAACCTGGGAATAACCTAGCTATCCCTTAACCAAGGAATTAATTTTAAAAATATATTTACACAATAGAGTATTACTCAGCTGTTAAGAACATCAGAAAATTTGCTGGCAAATGGATGGCACTAGAAAAAAAAATCATCCAGAGTGAGGTAACCCAGACCCAGAAAGACAAACATGGCATTACTCACTCATAAGTGGATATTAGATGTAAAATAAAGAATAACTATGCTACAATCCACAGACCTAGAGAAAGCGAGACTAGGCAACAAGGAGGGTTCAACGTCCAGATATCCCTGGGATAGGGAAATAGAAGAGATTTCATGAGTGGTCTGTGGGCAGGTGGGATGGGAACATGAGTGATCAGGTTGGGAGGATGGAGGGGCATAGTACTGTAAGAGACTACTGGAAAGGGGCACATATCAGGATCAGGTAGAAAGCTGGCACAAGGCACCTCCCAGGAATCTACAAGGATGACCCCAGTCAAGACTCCTTGCAATAGTGGATACATAGCTTGAACTGGCCATCTCCTGTGACCAGGCAAGACTTCCTGTGGAGGGAGTGGGAGACCAACCCAACCACACAACCTTCGACCTACAGTCTGTCCTGCCTATGAGATGTGCTGGGGTAAATGTGGCCTACAGATTGAGAGAGCGATCAACCAATGACTGGTCTATCCTAAATCCCATGCCAGGAGAGGAAGCCCACTCTTGACACTGCCTGTTGTACCAGAACCCACAGGCTGGATGACCCAGAGACCTAGGATAGAACCAAACACAACTAGAGAAAAAAATTGTCCATGTAATGATGCCTAAAGGTATTCTGCTATACTCATAGATTGGTGCCTAGCCAATCAAAGAGGCTTCATTCAGCATGTTATGGAAACAATGCAGACCCACAGCCAAACATTAGGCAGAGCTTGAGGAATCCTGCAGAAGAGCAGGAGATAGGATTGTAGGAGCCAGAGGAGTCAAGGACACTACAAGAAAACCCACAGAATCAACTAACCTGGGCTCATAGGGGCTCACAGAGACAGAATGGACAACCAGGGAGCCTGCATAAGGATGACCTAGGTACTCTGAATATATTGTGGTTGTGTAGCGTGGTCCTCTTGTGGGACTCCTAACATTGGTAGCAGAGGCTATCTCTGACATTTTTGCTGGCTTTTGGGACCCTACTCCTCATACTAGGTTGCCTTTCCCAGACTTAATACATGGGGAAGTGCTTAGTCATACTGCAACTTGATATGCCATGCTTTGTTGATATCATGGGAGGCCTGCCATTTCCTGAACTGAAAGTGGATTGCAGGATGGGAAGAGAATGGGTTGGGTCAGGGGACTGGAGGAGAGGAGAGGTGGGAAATTGAGACAGGAATGTAAAATTAATTAGTTAATCCATTAAAAATTATAGTAAGGATGATGAGATGTAGATTTCCACAGTTGAGGGCTTCTGGTGGGGGTGCAAGAAGGGAAGGATGCAGTTTCTTTTAAGGGCTGGCCACTGGAAGTCTGACCATGCTCCAGTGAGTAGACGGGCAACACAAATTGGACTTTTTTTCCTTTTTCTTCTTTTTGGATTTTGTCAAAGGTTTTTTCTGTGTTTCATGAAATGAGCATGTGATTTCAGCCTTTGAGTCTATTTATGTGATAGATGACATTTATGGATTTACATACAATGATCCTTCCATGTGTTTTAGAAATGAATTCAACTTGATTGTGATGGATGAACTTTTCATTTTCTTATTTGAAATCTTTTGAGAATTTCATACAAGAGCACTATATTTACATCATTTCCTCCTCTCTCTCTTCCCCTCCCAACTTATTACCCCTACTACCTCTCAAATTCATGATCTTTTACTCAATTATTATTGTTAAATATATATATGTATATATATATTTATGTATATATATATGTGTGTGTGTATAGATAGATGATAGATACATACATACATAAATACATATATATGTAGATACATAGATAGATGATAGACAGATAGATAGAAAGACAGATAGGTAGATGATAGATAGATAGATAGATAGATAGATAGATAGATAGATAGATAGAT
>CABHPR010121414.1:0-54208 GCA_902168415.1 Peromyscus melanophrys | reverse complement strand
ACACACACACACACACACACACACACACACACACTAAACAAACAAACCACAGGAAAGTAGGAACAAGACTTGTTGGGTAGAACACAGAGTTCAGTGAGAGTGGGAAGAAGATGAGAGAGGGTAACAGGGTGACTATAATCAAAACACATAATACACACACATAAAACTGTCAACAAATGCCCGCAATTTTTTTAAATTCTAGGTTACACATATCTCTATGGACATGTACACATTTAGTAAAATATAATTGCTACAGCTTTTAAATATATGACTGGATTTAGGTGCAGAAAATAATTAAATTAAAATGAAAAAAAATAATAGTATGTGAAGTCCAAATTCAGGATAGCCAAGTGGTGGGGGGAGAAGGAGTGTAGAGGAGCATGTGTGATCAAGTCTACCTGTAAGGAAGCGATTCTGAGAGGGGGCTCAGGACTGCCCTGAGCCAAGAGTATATAGTTCACGATCCCTGCCTGCTTCCCATCTAGAGACTTTTTAGAATATAACAGAGCTTCCTAAGTTGTACCTGCAAACATTGTGTTAAGCAATGGGGATGGGAGGGTTGTTTATGAGATCTAAGAGACCTCAAATGTGTCAAGTTGTGGATCCCAGTCCAAACAACCCAACTGTCAAATGGTCATGAAATGTTTGCACATTTACTGGATGGTTACGGTGCTAAAGAATTCTACTGGTGATTTTGGAATAAGAATCATAGTTTTTAATGTGTTTTCTAGTGTTTTGTACAGAGTACACTGTGTATTTTTAAAAGGAGAATGAAGAATACTTCAGGAAGTTGAACAATTATGAATGAAATAATGCTTATCAAAGGCTTGGACATAGAACTGACTAAATACAGTGGTTTCCGGGCTGCCTCTAATACAAAGGAGAGGGAGGGTTGGGATGGGGGGATTACTCAGCTGGGTTTACCTGTGATGCCTGTCACCCTGTGAATTTTGTTTTGTTTCTTCCTTGTGCTACTTCTTTCCAACAAGATGGACACTCACTTTCAGATGAGAAACTGAGGCTGAGAGAGAGCCAGGGCTTTCCCAGCTCCTGCAGGAAGGAATCAAGAGGACAACTATGGCGTCTGGTCCTTCCATGTCCCTGTTACATTCCAGGGCTACTGCAGAGGCAGGGATAGACTGCAAAGCCGTCCTTCCTGCTCTAGTGCGCCCGCCGCCCCCCCGCCCCCCAGTCACTGTCAGAGCAGCCAGAGGGTCAGGCTATCACTGTCTTTATCTCCCTGCAACTGGAGTCGGTCTTTAAAATACGGTCCAGAGCCCACGTTATCTGAGAACTGACTGAAACTTTCAAAGAAAAGAGAGACAGGAACCCATTATTGGCTGGCCTCCACTCACATCCTGCTTCCTGTGGCTAATGATTGATCCTGCCTGAATTAATTAGAGTTTTGATCCTTTTCTCTCCGGCCAGCAAGACAAGCCATTAACACTGGCCCGAGAAACAAAAATAAACCTTATTTCATAATCATCCATCTACTCTACTCTGAGTTCTTACTAGAGAAGGGGAATGAGATTAGACATCCTTCCAAGGACCCTTCCCGACTAAGTTCCTGGGATCTGACAGCCCGTGATTCAGCATAACGCAGACTAAATGAGAAAGAGTGGGAAGAAGTGCTCTGTTCACCTAGGGCACGCGAGCCACTAAAGGAGCTGTGACAGGGGCTCCAGGAGAAGCATCCCAAGCTGTGAAGTCCTTAAGGGTAAGAGCCAAAGGCTTGCCATCCTTGGAAACAAACCACCCTCCCCGCTTACCAAGCCTCTTCTGTGCAGATTACAAAAACGCTGGGTTTCTTTTCCCTTCCTCTTTCCAACCCCTTCCCCCACCCCTACAGGAAACACTCATTACCTCAGTGTTTAGAAACATGGTGTTTTCTCCCATTGTGACCTAACATGTCACTATTAATGTTTGTTCTTCCCCATCCACATGGAAAGCAGAGAAAAGTACTCTGTATTTATTCCTCTGTACTGGACTGCAGCACTCAGTAATGTGTGTCCTCATTTCTCTTCCTACCTGGGGACATTGTCCTGTGAGCAGGGTATGGCTTGTCATCTAGCTGTCTATGAGATGTGTACAGGCTTGAAATACATGAAATTGTTTCATCAGTAAGAATCTGCAATTTCTCAGTGACCTCCCCCGCAACATTATTAGCTTACTGTATTCTTAACATTATGAATTTTGCAAAATGCTCAATTATATCACTAGCCTACCCACCATAGTGGGCTTCAAACATATACATTTCCAGCAAGAACAACACTAACTAACCCCCAACTAGAAATAAAGTGAATAAATAATAAATGTAAATATAATAAATTCTAATGTTGATAATGAATCTAATACATGACAGTAACGGGCATAACTGCAAAAATCCCACCATTGTATCTCTGTAAACACTGTGTTATTCACATAAAAGCATAGGACACAATGACTAACAATGTCAAGATGCCCCAACTCCTGCAGACTGTCACAGGAGTGGTGTCAACTCTTCCCCAGTGTAATGACGTCAGATTGCTCAACTGCAAATACCAGGTGGGCTAAAGGCATCCACCTATGCAGTACACAGTCAACATGCCATTCTCACAGCTGAAGAGAGAAGCAAGATTCATCATCTGCTCTTCAAAGAAGTTGGGCTGCCTCTCAGCTCTCTGCACACTGCCTATTTCTGGAGCTTTCTATAGAGGAGGTGAGAGGGAGCAAAACAATCCATAGTTCAGAGCCTGGTCCAATGAATAATGGACTACTGAGTTACTGGCCAGCGACTACACACTCCACTGCTACTGGTTCTGCTTATGCTCAGCAGTTTAAAACATCTGTGCTTTTGACTCTGGGGAATATGCTGTATCGTCTTCTCTTTTTAAAAAAAAGTGGCACTTTGAATTTATTACTGTGATGGAAATCATCAAAGACAATGTGAAGTTTTAAAAAGGCAAAAGTCCTTGATGGCCCACTAAACAATATGACCGTCTCAGACAAACATCGCCACTGCCCTTAGGGACAGAAGCAGGCTGTACAAGAGTCATTTTTACTTTCCTTAATGATTGACTGTCAAAGTAAATCTCACCAGATCCATTCCCTAAGAGAGCAGAACCCTTCCACCCACCCAGATCACATGGGCTGCTGGGTTAAGATGTTGTTTCTAGTAAGATGTTTATTTTAGATGTAGGATTCTTTGCAGACTATAGCACAGTCCGGGGACAACCGTGTGTCTGAGAACGCTACATAATAAACAAACCTTGTATCCCAGGGGCTTTTCTTTTGCCCAGCAATCCATCTGCTTCTATCTAACAAAGTTAGGGTACTGGGAACAACGCAAACTGTGTGCAGAGCCTGCAGCCCCGATCTCTAGACGGGAATAAAGGTCTTTCTTTCCACGGTTCTATTTTGTCAGACATTCTCTGAGCACTTCACACCCAGGAACACTTGCTCGGTCCCCCAAACCAGCCTATGAGGCAGACATGCTTCCTACCTCCACTTTACTGCTGTGGAAAGTGAGAGGTTAAAGAATTGCTCAAAGCCACACAGGTGATAAGTAGGGTATCCAGAATTCAAACCAGATAATTTTATGCTTCGATGTTGGAAGCTACCTTTTAAACACACACACACACACACACACACACACACACACACACCCTACAGAATAGGCATCTTCTGGGAGAAAAGAACTCTCTGTGTACTAAATGACACATGAATTATCTCCTGTTGGATCTCCAGCTCAGATCTTTCCAAATCTCTGTACTGCTACAGATGAGACGCCAAGTCTATCACCAAACAGCTGTTTCATCCCTGTGACCGCATCCCACGGTTCCTCCGGGCATCCTCCCTTGAGTAAAGGCTCACCACACCTTTATCTCTTACACTGAAGAAGTTCGGTTCTCCTCACCTTTCCAGGCATGAGTGCGGCAGCGCTGCCAGCCCCTTACACATTTTGGCAAGCGGCTCAGGTCCTCAGCCGAATTTCTCGAACTTCTCAACAGCTGAACGGGTCTCTGGAAACTTCAACACTGTCTGGGGCAGCCTTTCCCTCTGAGGAATATATACAGGCTCTCTCACAGCTCTGTGGCTCGGAGGACCAATCCTGAGCTCGGGAGAAATTGTGGGCTGGAGCACAGAGGCAATTTGCCTGAGGCGAGGGCTGGGAGGCTTCCCTGGCTGCAGGGGCTGCTGGGGCTGCTGGGGCAGGCTTCTGACGGCTTCTGTCACCACAGTCTGTTGTTTGTTTAGTCAGGGCTAAAGGGACCCTAAACTGTGATAAGGCCATTAGTGCTTGAAGTCTGCCATCCCAGGTCAGCCAGAACAGTGATGTGGGCTTTCTTTAAAAGCAGAGTACCCAGAGCCACTTCCGGGCTGTCACGGGTCTGATTCATCAGTGAACACACCTTTCTCTCACAGTGGAAGGAACGGTGCTTCTTTTCGTGGTGGAGAGAATGTGTACCCGAGGATCCCATGTGCTGGGCACTTAGACAGATGTTAGGAATTTGGAGCTAAAAGGACCAGCCCAGGCTCTGATGGCACAGACTTAGATAGATGTTAGGAATTTGGAGCTAAAAGGACCAGCCCAGGCTCTGATGGCACAGACGTTGGTATTGCAGTTTTGAGCAACAGAGGCAGCCATGCCCAGGCTGTTGTGAACTGCCTAGGCACATTGTTACCAGACTCGGGGGTCAAAGCTGTGCTCCCAAAGTAACACTCAGCTTCCTTTCTTCAATGAGTCAATTAAGGGAACCAAATTAATAGTGAAAAGCAGAAAAAGGTTTGTTCCATGTGTCCCTGGAAAGACTGACAAAGTGATCCAGCGACAGTCCCCGAGTCCATCTACCTGACATGGGGGTAGGATATAAACAGAAAGCAAGAGAGTCACATAACTAAACTGTCAAGCAAAGTGTGGTTCCCTGCCCACCAATGTCCAGCTCCGAGTCCCTCTTGCAAGTCAGTCGGCTATGAGGTCAAGGTCATCGCACAAGCTGTAAATCTTTGTCCAGAAGACAAATTCCTGTTCTGGATGCCCCCTGGGGCTTCAGCCATTTCCTCTCCCTGCAGGAGAATGCCAGAGGGGGTCTAATTGCTTAGAGTCCTTCTTTCAACAGTCTGATAGCCAAACATGGGAAGGCAAGTGTCTCTTTGGAATGTCTGTTCCTGCCGGATAGGTTAGTTACATTCCCCAATTCTTTGCTTTAACACCTCAGTCTGGAGGTGAAATATGACTGTGGCTGAAAATAAAAATCACAAAGGGAAGGCAAGCAGGAATCAAGGTCAGAATACACTTGGGTGGTGTCAGGCTCCTGTGCTGAGAACCATTTCTGCATAACTCTTGGGTTTAGTTTCTTTCAGAAGGCTGGAACAAGCAGCTCCATCCTGTTGGTTTGGAGAAGGATCTGGCTACAAGACCTAAGCTTGCTTCAAATTTCTGTTCCTCCTACTTCACCTCCCAAACTGTGGGATTACAAGCACTACTTGCAATCCCACTACTTGTGGGATTACCACTACTCTGCCCAGTGTGACTCCATTTCAGTCTTGACGATTTCCCACCTTGTCTCTACACAGTGTTCTCTGAAGACACGATTAAGCATCTGATGGCTTGTTTTCTACTGTCCCTGGTAACTGTATAAACTAATGAAATGACCATTCTACAGTATGGTTAAGGGGGAGGCTTTCATTGTAGATATGAAAGACAGAGAACAGCCAGAGGCATCTGGAGGAGTCCAGAGCAGAGAGAGAAAGAAATAGACTGGATATGGCCAGCAGATTTCCCCTGGCCATGAGAGAAGCAGTAGAGCAGAGCAGAGAGTGAGAGAGGAACATACAGAGAGGGAGAGCACAGGAGAGCGGAGAGAAGGGGAGGGAGAAGAGACAGAGAGGAAGAAAGAGGAAGAGGGAGAGACTGAGAGGAGAAGACAGAGAGAGAGTATATCAAAAATAATAGGATTATGAGGAGACTGGGTAGCTGCTGGGAGAGAAACCTGTGACTGGGGAAGTTTAGGTTAGGGGAGGAGTCCATGCTAGCATGGACTTTGAAATGTGTAACATGTATTTGTGATACCAAGAGAACCTGGAGGCCAGCCTGTGCTAATAGGCACCACAGATAGCCATTTGTCCCTTCTGCTTTTTGGAATTTGGGAAAATGGAGTTTCCTTTGAACCTGACAGTAACCAGGGTCAGATTTGTCTTGGTTGGTCTGATTTGATCCTATGTTGGATCAGAGGAACGATAGATATCAAGGGGTTAGTGTCAGTAAACCCTTCAGGCACAATTTTAAGCAAGCTCTAAGAGGTATAGAAGGAGTCGCTCTTATATTAGGGGTAACTGGGGTCCTTTCTCTTTGTTCTGTGGGAAATGTCTTAGTACCCTAAAAATGTTTTTTGGGTTCTCTCTTCAGAGAACTTCCATAAAATTCTAACAGCTATAAAGCTTTACAAAAACATAACCAACATGAATAAGACTAAGTCAAAATGAAGTGTAGAGAGCATGGCCTGTAGGCTTTGAGGAACTCAGCAATCAGAATGTCCACACAAGATTTGACTTTTAAACATGCTCGGTTTATTCACACAAGCATTCCTTATAATATCATGCCAATATAAAAGTTAAACAGACATCTCAGCAAGCTAGCAGAGAACAGCTGGTTGAGCAGAAAATGCTGCTGAAGGTTCCATTGGGGAACTCCTCAGTGAGGATGTTTCAGAAGCTCCCAGGCTCAACCTACGTCTGCCATGAAGTCCTTCTGCTATGACAGGCCCGGAGAATGGCATTGGTGGAGTCCAGAAGGTCTTTGAGAGTGTCTAGCCAGCAGCTAGCACTGACAGGCGGGCGTGTGTGAGGCCAGCAATGGTGCTGGAAGTTCAATGGTCACTGAAGTCACAGACACACAGAAAGACCATTTAAAACACACAGAGCCCTTTGCCAATGGATATCATCACATAGGCTAGAGAAGCCATGTCTTGGGAGAAGAGCAGTGCCATCCTAGAGATCATTTCCAAAGTTCTAATTTCTGTGTATCTCACTGGACAGTAGCTTTGTGCTATCAGGTCCCACAGCTTGGGGCTGGTTCACTAACCTATCAATGCCACCTCGGGGCTAGTTCCTTATAGCATATCAAAGCCTGTCTCGGTCTTGGCTCATATCTGAGCTGTCCTGTGGCCATCCATGAATACATCAGATCTTGCTTCTGGGGCCTATCTCTTATCAGAGCTGCCTAGTGGCAAGCTCCTATCTTATAGGCATTACATTATTTCAAGTCATACAAACTGGTTTTTAAGTTACACAAAATAGTTTTACTTATGGTTCTAACATTAAGTGGCTGGGTACAGAGTTAGAAAGATCCAATGCCTACCAAACCTTACAAGGTTTGCATAGTACAAGAGGCATCTATAAGTAGAAAAAAAGCCAGTAACAATTAGCCTCATTATATAGAATAACTAGATAGAAGCCTATTATGTATTAACTTAACTTCTACTTCTAAAGGAAAATCTAGAGTTTCTGGTTTAGTAGAATAAGTCTACAGCATCGATGACCAAAACGTTCAATCTCTTACCAGTTCAGGACCCATGTTAGTTATAAAAACCATTATGTACAAGTGAAACTCATACATTAACAAAATGCTTTCGTCGAGCAGGGTTATACCAGCTTTTCATATTGTCTAGATGGCAGTTTTCCCAGATATCTTTTTAACTCTAAACGTCTTAAAGACTCTAAGAGGTCAGCATTACACCACACAAGTAGTGAAACCTTTCTTGGGAGGGTGGTCAGGCCCTCTGAAGATCCAGCATTACCCGTTTTAAGCAGGTTCTGGTTGGTTTCTGGAGTCAGTTGTTACTGGAACTAAAGAAAAATTTTAACAAGTCCCAGTACAGTATGAAAAGATTCCTTCATTTCTATCTGTTGTTCCTAAATGATCCATTAAGTACAACTTTGTGAGTAGGAGGAGGTTCCTTGCTAGCTACCCATGAGACACAAACTCCATAACTTATTCTTCTTTCTCATCCAGGGTACTGCCATGCATGTATGGCATTGCCTTGCATTTATCCATGGTCATCAGACACAAGTTATTCAGCCTAGCCCAGGGCGAAGGAGAAGCTAGGCCTATGTTCCGGCCTTCTGCATCCATTGCTCAGGCTGCCTCTGATGGCAGCTGTTGTCCTTTCCTTATCTTTCTTCAAGGCAAGCACAGATGTGAGGAAGCCCTGTGGCAAGCAACTTTGTGCTCATTTTCCATGTAATAGACGTACATGCCTTGACCACTGTTACATTTTTTTCCATGTGTAAAGTTCAAATATACAGCTCTACGTACTTCTGGCCACAGATACATAGGGAATTAAATGTATTGAAATAGTTGCTTACAAAGTGGTCATCCAAAAGACTTCGACACTGTTATTTAAATGAATCTTGACTTTGTTGAGACAATTCCGTAAGAAGATAAAAGTCTGAAATGTAAATATAAAAAAATTATTTTAACAAAACAAAAAAAAATCTTGCCTTTCAAGTGAATTACAGAATGTTACTAATGTTAGAAACAGAGAATAATGTTGGCATTATGCTAAGGAACACAAAAATAAAGTGTCAGTAGTTTGGCAAGGAAATGATTTGTGAAAAGGGTGCGCTAAGACTAACGAGCACATCCATCCAAGGTGGCTTCCATGCTTATCCCAGATACGGGCATTTGTTGGAGCTCAGATTTACAATCTGACATAACTGGCTAATGTGTACAAAGGAGAAGGTTCAGAACCTTGCTGGACTAATTGCCTTTGATAGAAACAAACTTTCTCACAGGAGCAGAGAACATGAATATTTTTTAAATAGTTAAATCTTACATATTTAATAATGGGGGTATACTACTTTTTCTCTTGTATTCTTCTTAGCCTTGTTTTAAAGGCAGACCAAATTCTCCAAATATCCTAGTCAGGGTTACTATTGGTGTGATGAAGCACCATAACAAAAAGCAAGTTACGAAAGAAAAAGTTTATTTGGCTTACACGTGCACATCGCTGTTCATCATCGAAGGAAGTCAGGATAGGGATTCAAACAGGGCAGGAACCTGGAGGCAGGAGCTGATGCAGAAGCCATGGAGGGGTGCTACTTACTGGCTTGCTCTTCATGGCTTACTCATCATGCTTCTTATACAACCCAGGACCACCAGCCCAGGGATAGCCCCATTTACAATAGGCTGGGCCCTTACCCCCATCAATTACTAATTAAGAAAATTCCCTTGCTCACAGAATCCCTCTTCCCTCTCTTTGACTGGACTGCTGGAGCTCTGCGAGACAGTTGTATAGCTTGGTCTCTTTAAACGGCTCCTGGCAGTAGGATCAGGATCTATCCCTGGTGTATGAGCTGGCTTTTTGGAGCCAATTACCTATGGTGGAACACCTTGCACAGCCTTGATGCTGGAGGGAGGAGCTTGGACCTGCCTCAACTAAGTGGGATTGGGGTGCATTGTGGGGGAAAGGGGGAGGGATGAGAGGGGGATCTGTGGTTGGTATGTAAAATGAACAAAAAATTACTTAATTAAAAAAGAAAAAAAGAAAGAAAGAAAGGAAGGAAGGAAGGAAAGAAGGAAGGAAGGAAGGAAGGAAGGAAGAAAGAAAGAAAGAAAGAAAGAAAGAGAGAAAGAAAGAAAGAAAGAAAGAAAACTCCCTATAGGCTTTCCTACAGCCCCAGCCCAATCATATGGAGGCATTTTCTCAACTAAGGCTTCCTCCTTTCTGATGACTCTAGCTTGTGTTAAATCGACATAAAACTAGCCAGGACACCAAACAAACAAACAAACAAACAAAACCAGGAAGATTCAACAACATTAACTATTAATATTTAAGTTTCCAAGTGCCAGAAGATAACAGGTGGTCATTTACAGAAGTGGATTGCCTTGTATTTTTCCAGTCTTCCAACAGACAAAAACTGTGCAAAGCACAGATTATTTTACAAACGATCACTCATATCCACCGTTACACAGTTTAAGAGTCAAGTAACTGACAGTCATGGTTCTCAGCATCCTCATGACTTCCACCATAGTGAAGCAATCCATGGATGACTGGAAAACAAGTTAATATAGCTACATTTTTAAATTTTGAGATAGGGAAATTAAGAACATGAAAGGGGAAGAATCATTTCATCCCAGAGTCTGAAAGTTCCTTGCCAGTGAGAAGCGAGAGTTCCAGCACAATTAACAGTTACTGTAAACACTTCCCACAGAAAGTTAACGTTCTTTTCACAAATATATTTTTTCCTCATTTATATTAGGTCTTTGAGAATTTTGTATGAAGTATATAGATTATAGACTCACCTTCCCCAAACTCCTCCAAAACCCACCCCTACTCCCTGCCCACCCAACTCTGTGTCCTCTTTTATTTTAAACCTATCAAGTTCAATTGGCACTGCCCGTGGAAGCTTGGTGGTGTGGCCTTCCATTGGAGTGTGATCAATGCACGTGGGCCACATCCTTAAAGAAAGCTTGCCCTCCCTTTCCCAGAGGCTATAAATTGCCTCTAGTTCCTTAGTGAGAGGTAGGACTTTACGCCCAACTCTTTGCTCCCTACTAGAACTTTGTCTGGTTTTTGCAAGTCTTGTGTACACTTTCCTAACTGCTGTGATTTCATTTGTGCAGCTGCCCTGTCATGTTCCACAATACAATTTCTTCTAGTCATCCACTGCCTCTGGCTTGTGCAACATTTTTGTCCCCCTTCCTGCCATGATTCCTGAGCCTTGGGAATGATATAGATGTTTTATGCTAAGATAACCTTAGGTATGATATAGATGTTTTATGCTAAGATAACAATGACTCAGGCTGAAGGCCTGCATGCATATGCTCTTGAGCAAGACCACATTCCTTTTCTCTGACATTTCCCAAAAATCTGAAACAAGAGTAAGTCTATGTTAAAAATATCTTCCCAGCTCTGCCTTACTACCTAGTACCAAAATTCGTTTCAGCATCAAAACCAGGGATCTTGGTTAGACCTGAGTTAAGGTCCCTACAGCTCTAAAGAAACACTTTGGCTGCAGAAGGCAGGAGTGGGGCAGTGTGCCTTTTCTGCCTGTTCTTCAAAACAGTGACAGGATTATGTCTAGTCTATAATTCACAAGCATTAAGACTTTGATAAAGACTAAAAACTCAAAACAGAACAGGCAGTAATAGATGGAAGACCATGTTTCCCAGCAAACAAGGCAATAGAACTCCATGAACAAAGAGTGAACACAGAGGTGGGGAAGACCAACTCTGAATCACAAAGAGGGAATCAGGGCTTTTTCCAAAGCCGGGAAGAGAAAGCAAGCTCCCAAATAAATTTTTGATGCTCAAAATTCTATCATGAGATGTTTGTACCTGTAAAAGTACATTTGTAGTCATTGTATTTCAGAAAAATACCTGAACAAAATATCATTTTCATCATACCATTTATCATTAAAATATCATTTTAGCATACCATTTTCATCATGTTTTATCTGCCACAGTTGTATAGCATATCATATATATCCTAAGATGTTATAGCTATACATATGAATATCAAGTATAAAGTAGAAACTCTAACACTGTCCCTTTGTGAACAATATTTTTTTTCTTACGTACTTTGCAATGTTTGCAATGTACACTTACGCCCAAAGGTTAAGCTGGAAGGGAGACAGCCAATAGCAGGCTTGAAGGTGAGTGAGGATGGACCCAGTCCTTCACAGGACCTGTGGACCCCCTCTCCCGCTATTTCCGCAGGTAACAGGCACAAAAAGTGAAGTGCTGCCATTGCCCCTTGTGAAGATCCAGAATATCGCACGGGAGAGAGGAGGAGGGAAGTATCAGCGCTTGCCCAAGGACCATTGAGTAAAAGCAGTTTCTCCTGATGAAAAGAAGAGCCGCTGAGTTCCTGGTCCTCACACGCCAATCTGTCCCAAGGGTCGCAGCCGTGTACACTGTGGTCTCCTCCCTCTGCAGCTCTCGGCAGATCTTCCCTGTCAAGCTCGCCTGCTCTTCTCATCACAATTCAGAAAGGAAACTTCCTCCTTCTCCCCTTTCCATCTCTTCTTCTGGCACCAAATGCAAAGCTTGTCTATCTTGACGCTGGGCATTTTGATTTAGCCTCTGAAGACCCTCAATCCCCCACAGACCTCCGTTCCTAAGGCTACCCACTCTGCCATTCTCTCAACGTAAAATATGCTCCTGAAGCTTCCTTGTGAGTCTGCTTTCTAATTTCCCGCATCAGCAAGACTAAGAATCCATAAAAGTGGGATGCTGATTCCCCAGCAACATATTTAGACATTAAAGTGTATAATTTTACATTGTTTACAGCATAATGTGTAGACTCCCAACAATTATCTCAAAGTCAATTAGTTAGTCCGTGTCAGCACTGACAAAACACACATAAATTATGAATGGACCAAACCAAAATTATCCTGACACACAGATCAATCCCAAAATTGATCTTTTAATTATAGAGTTTAATTTACCTAGCAAAAGCAGAAATTTTATGAGCATTTAATAAAATTATGTTTTAACTCTGTCTCCTAAACCCTGTAATCAAAATTCAGCCTCACTTTCCAAAATTAACATTTAAAAACTCTGAACCCAATCATTAAGAAGTAAGCTTAAACCGGGCTGGGGTGGCACTTGCCTTGAATCTCAGCACTCAGGAGGCAGAGGCAGGCAGATCTCTGTGAGTTCAAGGCCAGCCTGGTCTATAATGAGTTTCAGGACATCTAGGACTACAGGCAGAGAATTCTGTCTTGAAAAAAAAAAAAGAAAAGAAAAGAAAGAAAGAAAAGCTTAGAATTAACATTTACTAATAAGTCTACTAGAGAGAACATTCAGTATCGCAAATTCTTTTTTTTTCTTTCTTAAATTCAGTTTGTATCTAAATCCTTCATTTTGATGAATGGGGAAAAAAGAAATAAAAGGAGGAGGAGGATGGGGGTGGGGATACGTAGTAACACATTTTTATAAAAGTCTCACAAGGAGGGGGGGGGTCCTGATATGAGAGTAGGGCTTAAACAGGAAGCAGGAGATAGACTTAACTAGACCCTCAGGCCATGTGTGGTTCCCCTGCCTGTGACTGTCTCAGCTCCAAGTCTCGCCTGTCAAGTTGTCCACTACTGGAGACAAGATCCTGCTCTGGACGGCCCCAGGGCTCTAGCCATTTCCGCTGCCAGCAGCAGATAGATACCGGGGGAGATTTTAATTTATTGGAGTCCATTTCAACCATCTGGTAGCCAAAGAAGGGAACACATGTGTCTCCTTAGAATATATTCCTTCCTGCCTGCCAGACAGGTCAGTTACCACATCAGGGAAGATTTTTCTGGAGCTCAGAGGTAGAGAAAACAAAATGACCATCTACATAAATCAAATCACATATGGGTGCTATTTATGAATTCATATGTGCCTAAAAGCATTTTGAAATGTGTGGAAAACAGCATGTCAAAATCTCAACAGGGACTCGGTGTGATGCAAGTGGGAAGAGAACGGATAATTCCAGATATTTCCCCCACATGCTTCTAACTCTGTGCTACTCTGTTACTTTGACGACTAGGTTAGGTAATTCCTTGGATTTACCCTCTACAGTCCCTCTCCTGTCTATGTTCCACTGGGCTTGTTTTTCCTCCCCCTCCAACCTTCTCCTGCCTTTTGTCACTCCAGGAGTATTTAGATCAAAATTTACCTTAGCTGTGCTCTGCGTTCTTGAGGGTCAAGATGCAGATGAATTAATATGTAAATATATGTAAATGTTGATGTCTAAAATTAATGTGTAACTATATGTAAATGCAGATGCCTAAAGAAGGCCTGAGCAAAAACTGAGAATGAGCGCCAGTTCATAATCCCCAAGAAAAACTCTGAATCTGGTGTTAAGCTTTATTCTCATGACCCCATTTCCCCCTGAAATTATTTGTATTAAATAATTTCTTCCTCATTTAAACCTCTATGTATAAACTGACGACATGACTGTTCCATCTTATGGCTATGGAGAAGGTATTTTATTGTATATCTGGGACAGAGAGCAGCTAGAGGCATCCAGAAGAGTCCAGGGAGAGAAAGTAGAGTGAACATGGCCAGGGCTGTCTGTGAGAGAGAGAGGGGACAGAGAATAGAGAAAATACAATAAGAGAAGCAGGGGCAGAGCAGAGAGCGAGGGAGAAGGAGGAGGAGAAGGCAAGAGGGGGAGGGAGAGATGGAAGGAGGGAGAGAGAGAGAGAGAGAGAGAGAGAGAGAGAGAGAGAGAGAGAGAGAACAGTGAGAATAGCAGAGTTATATGGAGAATGAGTAGCTGGGGAAGGGAAGGCTGTGAGCTGGAGGGAGTTTATGGTAGGGGAGGAGGTGAGAAGGGCCAGAATGCTAGCATGGATTTTGAAATGTGTAACAGGTACTGTGATAGTGAAGAAGCTTGGCATCATAGGTAGCCTTAGGTCTCTTCTGCCAGAGGTAAGGGAACTGACTCCTTTTGGTACAGTGGAACCAGCTTCACAAGTTCCTGAGGAATGCTGGCTTTCATCTAACCACCAGAAATCCTCCTACAGTCCAGGTTGAGCTCATTTCTGGATATTTGGACTGCCTTCTGGAGTTTGGGGAACTGGAGTTTACTTTGGGCTTGACACTCTCCAAGAGTTTTATTCGCTTATAAAGTCAGTGTATTCTGATTTAATATTTTAAATTAAATGAAGAAAACAAATACTCAAGTGCATTGCATATATCACAGCAAGCAAAACATTTTTTTCTTGAAAAAAAGTGTTTAAATTATCATCATGTATGTGTGCACAGGGTCACTACGTTCTGTTGACACAAAACACAATTCTCATCTCAAATGGGAGACGAGATGCTGTATTCTGGAGGCAAACATGAGTGACCTGGGAACATAGACTTATAGCTCCCCAAATACCACGTAGAAATAAGATTGCTATTTCATGAAGTTTTCGTATAGTAACAGAAGAATACCAACAACAAAAAGCCATAGATCAAGACACTTTTCAAATACATGAGTGGGTGCATTGGGTAGGCAGGTCATAGAAAAAAAATGGATAGAACACTGTTATAGGCTTAGATGCTATTTGTCAGCATTCTCAGCCCTTTGAGTGGTGGAATCCAGGGTTTTGTTTTACATTCCAAAAGTTATTTTTATCTGTTAGTCATAGGATGTTAAGTCTAACGCAAAGGTAGGTAAAGAATGGCTAGTTAGGAGCCTAAAGATAGTCTGTGATAAGTTATAATTTGCCTCTGGCCCTGCAACCTTCCAACCACTCCACTGTCAGTTAATTAGTCCTGTACAGGACTTCAGTTTGAAGGTACAGTTTCTTTCTGGGAATGTTTGTTCACAGGTACAGTTTCTTTCTTTCTGTGGGTCATAATTAGAATGGCTTTTTAAAAGTCACAACTATTAATTCTCTCTCTCTCTGTCTCTGTCTCTCTCTCTGTCTCTCTCTCTGTCTGTCTCTGTCTCTCCGTCTCTCTCTGTCTCTCTGTCTCTCTCTCTCTCTCTCTCTGTCTCTGTCTGTCTCTGTCTGTCTCTGTCTGTCTCTCTCTCTGTGTCTCTGTGTCTCTGTCTCTCTCTCTCTCTCTCTCTCTCTCTCTCTCTCTCTCTCTCTCTCTCTCTCCAGTGTATGCAAGCAATTATGCATCTCAGAAAGGAGTTCTACTATGGTCACTTTCATCCCTGTATCTTAGGGCACACTGGGACACTCTCGGGCTCACAGATGTTTATAAATACTGCTTGAATGAAACAGACTTCCCAAGGTCTTCCATTCACAGCTGAATAAACAATTGCAAACCAACTACCCCGTGTTTGCTTGTTTTGCAGCAATGTGAGACTACTGTCAACCACTGAGTTTAACACTGAATATGAGGCACGTGTAGGAGATTCTTTGTCAAATGTTTGACTTGCTTTTTGATGGGCAAAGGACCTTGAGGTAGTAAGAATGTGTGCCAGGGAAAGAGGGAGGGAGGGATGTAATGCAGAGCGATGGCAGGTGCTCTCTTAGTTAGGGCTAAAAATTAGGTTTCTGTTTTTCCAAAGTTCAAAAATCAAATTTACTATAAGATAGATTAGAAGCCCAAATATGAAATTCAATACAATGTACATTAATTTTAGAGAAGAAATGGGGCACCCCTTGATCTAGATATAAACATACACATGTGCATGTGTATATGTATGTGTATGTCTAGACATGTATTATTGTATCAGTAGGAAGGTGCTGTGAGGGTCTGAAAAGGGGGACTGAAGACTTGTTACTCAATAAGTGGAGAGTTTTAGTTCTGGAAGATGCAAACTCTCTAGAGATCTGCTGGAAGTGTTGTACTCACAGCTGCCAACTCCACTGTCCAGCACATGAAATGATTTAGTGAGACATTCCATGTGTCTTAATCACACTCAGAAAAGAGAGCTTACTCATGGTAAATTAATTTGAAGTATTTTAAAACTAAAGTGAGCTATTTTTGTCTACTTTTGCCTTCTAAGAATCCCTTAAAAGCAGTAAACGTGTAGAAAAGGTATAGAGTTAAAATGACCAAGGATGGACTTGGAGAGTTGGGGCAGTGGCTAAGAGCACGTGTTGCTCTTGTGGAGGATTCCACATTTAGTTTCCAGTTGGCTCACAACCATGTAGCTACAGTTCAGGGGAATCGAACACCCTCCCTAGGCTTCTACAGGCTTCTGTGTGCATGAGATGCATGTAAACTCCTGTAGGCACGTCCGCATCAAGACAGTCAGACAGACAGACAGACAGACAGATGATAGTTTTTAAATAGCAAAGGAGAGAGACGGGCTGACTTTCTGAAAGATCTGAATTTCTTCATAGACAATGGAGGGGTGATTAGGAAAGGTGATGATGAGACAAAGGAGGACTGAGAGATGCTCCAAACAGGTGTCTGTCTTAGAGGAGGTCATAGGATGTACACGCCACAGTGTAAGTAAACACCACAGAGGGCAGGCGCCAACTGTGGAGAGGGAAGTAGCGGGAGGAACCGAGTCTTCATTTGATGAGAGTCTCCTGTCTACAGACTGTTCTGATCTGCTTTTAATTCACTTTCTTTTAGAAAAAAGATTTATTTTTACTTTCATGTGTATTTGTGTGCCTGAGTGTGTATACATGTATGTGTATGTATATGTTTATGTATATGTGTAGGTGTATGCGTATGCGTATGTATAGGTGTCTGTGTATGTGTAGGTGTATGTATATGTGTAGGTGTATGTATATGTGTAGGTATATGTATATGTGTAGGTGTATGTGTATGTGTAGGTGTATGTATATGTGTAGGTATATGTATATATGTAGGTGTATGTATATGTGTAGGTGTATGTATATGTGCATGTGTATTTGTATGTGTATGTATATGTGTAGGTGTATGTATATGTGTAGGTGTATGTGTATGTGTAGGTGTATGTATATGTATATGTGTATGTATGTATGTATGTGTAGGTGTAGGTGTAGATGTATGCATATGTGTATGTGTATGTTTATATCTACCACATGCATGCAGATGCCCATGGAGGCCAGAAGAGAGTGTCGGACACTCTAGAACCAGAGTCACAAGTGGCTGTGATCTGTCTGATGTGTGCTGGGAACTGAACCTGAGCTGTCTGTAAGAGCAGCCAACGCTCTTAACCACTGAGTATCTCTCAGGCCTTAATTCATTTTCGTAACCAAACTAAACCGCTCTGTTAATTATCATTAACAATACCTTTATTTAGTCCATTTTATGACCTGATCTGCAGTGTTCTGTGACTGTGACAAGAACCTGTCACCAGCCACTGGTTGATGACTTGCCCTACCCTCCCTAGTTCCTGCAGAGTTTTACCCTGAAGCCAGTAAAGAGTCCATGGAACAAACGGAGGCTATACCTTCCCCTTACATGCTGCTTCATCTGTTTCTTTCACACCGATACAAATTTTAAGCTACATGTAAGTTATAATTAATCTACATGCTCAATTTATAATTCTCCTTCTCAGAAGTACATATTGCCAACAAGTTGTGGTATTTGCTTCCAGACTTTTCATTTCAATAGAGGCAACAGACAAAATGAAAGCATTTGTCTAGAGACTGAGGAAAGAAGATAAGAAGTTTGAGGATACATCTTTTTATTCTTTTCCCATTTACATTACACCTGATCCATATTAAAAATTTAATGTAATGCTTTATTGATCATTATTTATTTATTTATTTGCAGTTCTGGGGGTTGAACACAGGGCTTCCCAGTACTAAGCAAGTGCTCTATCACTGAACTACATCCTCAGTTCCTGGGATCATCTTTTAAATACTTTCATAAACATATAGGTTGTGCTCTAAATGGACCCCTAAAATTTTGTGTTCAAACTAACTATTCAGTGTTATAATATGAACAAGTGGGACTCCAAGAAGTAACTAAGTCATGAGGGTATAACTCTCAAGTATGATATTAGTACAGGGCTGTATGAAGAGGCTGGAGGAAGGGAGTTCATTTCCTTTCTTATACCATGTGTCTCAGTTAGGGTTTCTATTGCTGTGAAGATACACCATGATGACTGCAACTCTAATAAGGAAAACATTTAATTTCCTTACAGTTTTGCTTACCTGTTTCAGAGGTTCAGTCCATTATCATCATGGCGGGTGCATGGTGGCGTGTAGGCTACATGCTGGCTACAGCTTGATCAGAAGGCAGCAGGAAGTGGACTGTGTCACTGGGCAGTATCTTGAGCATAGGAAACCTCAAAGCCTGCCTCCATAGTGACACACCTACTCCAACAAAGCCACATCTCCTAATACTGCCTCTCCTCATGAGCTTATGCAGGCCAATTACATTCAAACTACCACACTGTGTAAAGTCCTCAATGAAGTGATCTCTTGGAATCCAAGAACAGCCCTTATCACCTACCAAACCCAACATGATTTTAGACTTCCAGCTGCCAGAACTGTGTGAAATAAATTTCAATTGCTCTTCAGTCTCTTAGTTGCAGACGATTTGTTATAGCAACACAAACAGACAAAGTCAGTATGGCAGTTACCTACATACATTGTGAGCCCTATTGGTAGTGATGTAACCTGTGTCCTACATTTTCATTCTTAACTGTGAACTCTCACTTTTAGTTGTAGGTTATAATGGTAGCTCATGTCATAGAATATTTTCCATGTGCTGGGGGCTTCATAAAGAGTTCATTCATTTAAATATTTAGTTCCCCTAAGAAAGCATAAGATGATAACAGGCATAATTATCGCTATTTTTATATAAAATAATACTTTGATCTTATTAATGAAGATGAAATTATTGATGATTAAAAAGTATCAACAAAAATCCAGCAAGCACAGAGCCTACACTCTACCTAAATTTCTTGGTTTTAGAAAACAACAACAACAACAAAAAACATTTTTATTTTTGAGAGTCTTATACACATATACAATGAAATTTGATTATATTTATTCCCCTTTTCATTCACCTACCTCATATCTCCCTATCACATCCTCCTCTCAATTTCATGTCTGTATTTTCATTTTTATTTTTGATAACCCACTAAATCTGGTTAGTGCTGACCACATGCACGCATGGGTGTGGGACCATGCACTGAAGGTTGTGGGAGCTACAGGTGGCCACATCCTCAGAGAAATGATCCTCTTTCTCTCAGCACCCACCCGCTGCTAATAGTTCCTCAGTCACGGGTGGAGCCTAGAGATCATCTATGCCACTTATGTAGGGATCTGGGCGGCTTAAAGATTATGCTTTTCATTGCTGCAGATCAGTCTACCATGAGAAAACATGGCTGCACTTCTCTGCAGGGACACTCACTGCCAAACATGTAAGTTATTCATAATTTTTTTGCTTCTGGCAAAAAAAAAGACTTCATTATTTCTGCATTTGTTCCTGGAGCAGTTTCCCCATAACGTGGCTCATAAATCAGACTTTCTGGATTGTGGGATACAGCATTGCAAGACCATAAAGCAATCAGACCAGTTTAGATTCCCAAGCCATTCCTTCTCTCTCACCGGCCCCCAGGCTTTCTGTGACAGATAATAAATAGTGTGTCATTTCAATTTGCACAGTTTTGCTTATTTGTGAATATGAATTTTAGTCACATTTATACAAACCATTGAAAATTTTTTCTTTTACTTGCTATATGTTCTTTCCTGTGTTTTAAATGAGTTTTACTAACTTGTGGCTTGGCTTCTCAAAATTGATGTGAAGAGCCAGGTGTGGTGGCACACATCTTTAATCCCAGCACTCAGGAGGCAGGAGGCAGACAGACTGAACTCTGTGATTTCAAGGCCAGATCTACGAAGGAAGACTCTGTCTCAAAAGAAATGATGTGAATATTTCTTTACATAAAAAATAAAGCTAAAAATATTAGAAGCGAAGAGTAGTAGAGTTAGATCTCCGATGTTTGTATGGAGATTCGGGCCATATTAAAAGATAGTGATAAAAATCAAATAAACCAGATAATAATTTGAATGAGAAAACAAGAGATGAAATATTTTCACTAATACAGTTCATTGGTTAAGTTTTTCTTTTTCCAACATTTATTTTAAGGATATAACACTAGGACAATGTTGTTGGCTGATTTGATTTTCTATACAGCCAATGGCCCTGTGTTCATTTATAGTAAATTATATCTTCCATAAAATGGGTTTACTATAGATGTAGTGGTTTGAGTGAAAATGGCCCCCATAGGCTCAGTCTCTCTCTCTCTCTCTCCCCCTGTGAACCAAAACGCAAGTCTATCAACTCAAAGGCCATGCCTTGCTTCATGCCATCATGCCCCCCACTGTGATGGTAATGGACTAACTTTCTGAAACTATAAGAAGTCCCCAATTAAATGTTTTAGAAGTGTTGCCTTGGTCATGGTGTCCCTTCACAACAATAGGACAGTAACTAAGACAATAGACGAACAGGACTCAGTCAGTTTAAACAGTAAATATAAAGGAATAAAAAAGTTCAGTCCCGTTAATGTAATCCCCTTACAGGAAGAAAAATATTGTCAGAATATGAAAGTTTTAAAATTTATAAGACCATCATTGATACAGCAATATATCTAGCTTATTTCATGAAAGGATCTACATTGTTGCAAAGAATTGGTTTTATAAATCTTAAAAGGAGATGTGATTAAATGTCTTTACCTTTTCCTGACTTTGTCTCCCAAATGCTCACATCTTAGCAAGTGGCCGGTGTCATGGTTTAAAAGTCTAATTGCTGATACATGATTAAGGCACAGATAAAAAATATAAATATTCACTGTTTGCCACCATATTATTTTAAATGCAGTGACCATGCCTTGCTTGCAGAAGTTTTTGAAGAAGCAAAACCTGTTGGTTGTAAATGTTCTTGTTCTAAAGAAAGCAGTTATACTTTGAAGATAAGAATTGTGTACAGGAAAGTTTTTATATCAAAAAAGAGGAATGTATTTCAAATGAGTTAAGCTTCAAAATATGTAGGTGGGAGCCCCACTAGACTTCCCAGCTAAGACTCAAAACCTGAAGACAGCAGGGCAAGTATTGCTAAATTTGGCTACCTTCTTAATAAGCAAAGACTAAAGTCTGAACGAAATTAAAGGAGGAGCAAAAGATTCCTAGAAAACTTACAGGCAGGTGATTCATTTTCATTTAGCTATAATACATTGTTTAAAATATTAATAGCAGAGCCTGACACAATGGTACACACCCATAATCCAGCACATGGGAGAACCAGGCAGGAGAATAGCATGTTTCTGCTCAGCATGAACAATCGCACAGTGAGACCCTATCTCAAATGAAGAAAATGAAAAGGGTTTAAGAACAAAGACCAAGAGATCAAAATACTAATGAAAGACGCTCCCGCCTCCACCTCCTGAATGATGCTGGATGTGTGCGGTGCGGGGGATAGAGTCCAGCACTATGTGAGTGCTACACAAGCATTCTATGAACTGAGCCACAGCTGCAGTCTTGATTTTGTTTTAGCCTTTTGATGGCTAGAATCCTCTTCTGGGAATGGGCTCACTGAGTCTACACACCAGTCAGCTGCACAAGATTCCAGGACTTGCTCACTGCATACACCAGACCAGAAGTCGGATGCGGCTGGTCCCTTCCTGCCTCCAGGAGATACTAAAAACAAGGACTCCCATTCCATCTCTAAAGGGAACAGATGGGCATCAGCGTTCTGTGAGAGCTGCTCTGCCGGCATAATTACCCTAATGCAGTATTTATCCTCGAGGTCAGCCGTGGCTGTCAAAAAGCCTGTCCCTCTCCCTAGAGAACAGCGTCGTTCCCTGACAAACAATTCCTGCAGCAAGAACATTCTGTCAGTCCATGTTCTCACCGCACAGTATTATCCAACATAGCATTGGGGGACATTTTTCAAAACAAAGCCTTTCTTGATTTTTCTAAGCCAAAATGTCTTGGACTCGATTCCCACAGTGTTGAGGATCTTTGGATGACAGGTTAGTGTTTCCACTCTTAGTCTCCACATTGTCAATATTTTGTAAGATTTATATCCCTCCATGTGGATGAGGGCTTTGGATGCATGGCCTCCAAGTTCGCTTCCATTTCTGACATGATAGATTCCTTTGAATCTGGGTCATCACAGAGATCTGTGTCCTTATTCCTTAGTTTATGCTTGAATCTATACAGGACTGATTTTTATTTCTCGTTGCCTTTATCACCGAGTCTCTGTTACCGAAAACGCAAGTGCTGGGATCAGGTTGTGTCCTGTGCTATTATTAGTTCACATTGTGTAAACAGTGCTTTCTCAGGCTGTGCCTCATCCTGAGAGATACCTTCTTTGCAGCAATTGACTCCGTTTTCAGGATGGAGGACTACTCTGTACCTCAGGAGACACATAAATAGTATGATCTGTCCCCACACCATCCCCCCAGACACAAATGGATAAGTAGTAGCTTATTCCAAAGAATAGAAAGAGCACTACCCTTTCAACAACCCAAGTAAATCGGGACCATGGGAGCACACGAATGTATTAAAATCATATTGGGAAAACTAGGGCCCAAGATTTTATTGTACACACCAGAGTGAGGAAAGGGAGTAATTCCCTCTCCAGGACCTCCTAAAGAAGAGGACATCTCTTGCAATAGAAATGGTTCCACTGTCCTGTGGAACTTGACTATTCAGTATGTGAACCAAGACTGAGGGAGGAAAGGAGCTTGCAACTGTCCTGTGGGCTCCAGTCAGTGCCCACCTGCTGACAGTGTCCGCTGCAGTTGGCCCGCCAAATCCTCAGTTAGTTTATCCACTTGGACTCACCATACATCTGTCACTCTGTTGGTGTGCTTGGGCCTGGGCCTGTCCTTCAGCTCTGCAGTCTCCAGAGTCTCACACCTTCCTTCTGGGGCTCAGGTCCAACCTATGACTTGGCAGCAGCCTGACTGTACAACTGAGTCTTCAGCAGACCTCCAACAGGGTTCTTCATCTGACCCTCTACGACCCCCTACTCCCACCCCACAGAGACTACTTTTGCTTTGCCATCTGCTCCTCTTCTGCTTCTAAGTCTTTCTTGAAACTATCTGGACTCTGCTGTGGCCACTTTACTGCTTTGTAGCTATTGTATAACCTAAATAGATGATTGATAGATAGATAATTTGATTGATTGATTTACTCTATGATGTATAATGTGAGAGCTGAAGGCTAATATTAGCACTTAATATTGGAACAAAAGAACTTCTGTTTGCCATGGCTGTCTGTCAAGGAGAGAGGGACTACTCTGTAAGTTGCCAGTGAAACCACAGTATCTTGTGAATTTGTTGTTGGTGAATAGAGTTTGCCTTTGTGGAAATCAATTGATCAATGGAATACTGGCTGTATTTTTGTTCCTAGTTCCTCTTGGGGTCATGAGTTCCTCCTATGCAGCTCAGCAAGAGCTGAGCTGAGCACATCACATCTTACCTCCAGAGACACGTGACAGAGCAGGTTCTCTTCTAGATCCCTAATTAGTCTGCATGTAGCAGGAGGGAATGGCTGTCCTAGGGTCACTAACCACGGCCACAAAACTATATACGTCCTCCTTTGAAATACTATTAGTGATTAATATCCATTATGCATTGTGCTCCTGTTACAGTTTCAATATGGCTTGTCATCAACAAAACTATGGTGAGAACCAAAGTGGCAGAGCAGGGAGATGCGGCCCAGTCCAAGGTGTTGAGTTCGTGAAAGGGAAGGCTCCGTAAGAAGAACAGCGTTTTTCACATCTGAGTTCCTATGGTCACAGGATGTTCTCAAGGGAGCTGTCCCTTATGCTGTACCCTTCACATGTCCCTGCATGCTCTTCTGCTTTTTAGCAGAGTTGAAGGCAAACAAGACCTCACCAGATGCAGCTAAATTTGGACTTGAAAGCACAAATAAACTCCTGTTATTTATACATCTCCCAGTCTCAGGTAGTTTATGATAGCAAAGGAAGGCAGACTAAGAAACTGTTTACTCCCAACTCCCAAAAGAAAAGCTTGACTCTTCCTCAGCTCTTCACAACCCCCTTTCCCGTCACATCGTTCCACCAGCTCATCGGTGCCTGCCCTTGTCATCTCCTTTATCTTCCTCTCTTATCATTCCTCCCACTTCCTGGACGAAACACAAGTTGAACTGTGCCTCAGTTCCAGTCTTTTCTGTTGTTAGTATTGTAGCACGTATACCGTAGATCACAGCATCAAGAGGCTTTTCCTCTCTCTAAATCAACACACTTGGATTTACAAGCTTCCTTGCTTTCACAGAGTCAATTCATCCTCAAGTCACATTCTATACTTCTCAGGCAGGCAAGTTCTATCAGACACCTGTGTGTCACTTTTTCTGTTTTTCTCTCCACAAGACAAAATTAATTTTTCATATAGTAATATGGCTAGCCCTGCACAAAAATAAATTTCTTTTGTGACTGAGATTGGCCAAGTCAACTGGTTTTAGCTGATGTGGAATAGACAGAAAGGCCTGGATAGAGTTTGGAGGAGGTGAGTGGGAAACTCAGCTGTCTCCACTTCAGCACTTCTTCGACCCTCCTTGATGAATGGGATGCTAACACGATACTGGATCTTAGTAACCACGGGACAGCAACCAGGATCCCAAAAACCACAAGCTAAAAGCAGTTTCGTTTAGACAAGAGAACTGAAGAAGTCTGGCAGTAACTTGGAAAGGCTCCATCCAGAATTCTCATCACACAAGGAAAACAAGAGATATTGCTTTCCTAACTCAAACTAAATAAGACAGCTAGCTTCCCACTTCCGACTTCTTCTGATCTCACAAGGGCTACAACTGCAGATCACAACCTTCTATTCATCATGACACTGGTATCCAGAAGGAAGCCTCAATCAATATTTCCCTTTATGGATTGGCACTGTTTAATACTGGTTATCAATTTGACAGGATCAGGAATCATCTAGGAGAAAAGCCTCTAAGCACACTTATGAAGAATTGCCTTGATTATATCAGTATCTGCCATGCAGGTGACGAGTTGTCTTGACTAGGTTAGTAGATATGGGAGGGGGAAGACCCACCCTAACAGTGGGAGGCACCATGCCCTAGGCTTGGGTCCTGGACTGAATAAACAGGAGAAAGATAGCTGAGGAGCAGGAACATTAGCACTCTCTTCTCCCTCACTCGGGACAGTGTGTCCAGATTCTTCAGGTTCCTACCAGCCTGATTTCCCACTGATGGGCTGTACCCACACGTTGTAGTATAATAAACCCTGTTTCTACACGATGTTTGGTCAGGGTATTTTGTCACAACAGGAAAAGCTACTCAGACTGGATCTGTTAAAAATTCACTCATCCTTGGCACTGTTTCATTCCACCAAAGACATACCAGGGATTTTGCCATTTCCAGAAACCGACCCAGCTTCAAGCCTTACATTTAAATCTTTAATTTTTCTGACACTGCCTCTTGTTCATCAATATTACTTGATCTAGTAATACCATTAAGGTGGTCCTGTGACATCATCAGACATGAATACATTGAACTCTGACCTTCTCCCTGGCCTAGACGTCCATCCACTACTTCCCCGCTTAGCAGTCCTATGGCATGAAATTAAGAATGTTTGCTCTTTTGTAAATGCCAGCTCACCTGGCTCCTGCTCCCTCCCACTGTCTAATTTCACCAAGGTAGTGAGTGTTCTTGAAGAACTTACCTCAGGTTTTCATGCAGAGAACAGGTTTTATATGAAGCTGGTGTCCAATAACTTCAAATAGGTTCTAAGTCCCTCTCTGTAATTCTTCTAGATTGCATTAGTAAATTATTTTCTCACTTAACATAGTAACTGTCTCATAGCTTTGTTTTGTTTTGTTTCTCTTTAAAACCTTGCATCACACTCCAGGGAGGGTGTCTTAGCCACTGTTATGTTTCTGTGAAGAGACACCATGGCCGCAGCAACTAGTAAGAGAAAGCATTTACATGGAGGCTTGCTTACAATTTCAGAGGTTTAGTCCATTATCACCATGGTGGGGAGCATGGCAGCATGCAGCCAGGTGCTGGAGCAGTAACTGAGAACTGTATCCTGATCCATGAGCAGAGAGGGTGGAAGAGATTGAGCCTGACAAGGGCCTTTGAAACCTCAAAGCCCACCTCCACTGATACACTCCCTCCAACAAGGCCACACCTCCTAATCCTTCTCAAATAGTGCCACTCTCTAAAGGTTAAGCATTCAAATCTATGAGCCTATGGAGCACCATTCTTTTTTGTTGTTGTTGTTTTGTTTTGTTTTTCAAGACAGGGTTTTTATGTGTAGCTTTGCGCCTTTTCCTGGAACTCACTTGGTAGCCCAGACTGGCCTCGAACTCACAGAGATCCGCCTGCCTCTGCCTTCCGAGTGCTGGGATTAAAGGCGTGAACCACCACCACCCTGCGGGGCACCATTCTTATTCAAATCTCCACAGAAGTGAGGAGAGGGGACTGACTCTTTCCCACATTGACTTCTTCACATTTCTGTTATCACATCTGAAATTCCTCACCGGCAGCTAACAGGACCTCCCTTCTTCATACCTTCTGGCTCTTTCTTCTAGCTCTTTCTCAGTTACCATGCAAAGGTGTTCCAGACTCTAATGATCCATCCTTGATCTCACTTCCTGCCTCATCCAAAGCTACCTTGTCTCTGGCCCTCACTTTATGCTTGAAGTTTTCTGAAATGTTTTCCTACATCTAAACTCCACACCTTTCCTTGCATCCTGCTAAGTATTTGTATTTGTGTTCTTTTATGTTTTTTGTTATTGCAGATATTTTACATATTTTTAGCTGAGCTTAAAAATATTTATTTTAGTGCAGTGGATGCTATGAAAACACTCCATTGCTCCTGACATAGATGGAAAATTGTGAATTTTTGTCTTTTTCTCCAGATTCTTCAATATTTTACTGTATTAAACAAATACATACTAAAAGTAAGAGCAGGAGAGCTGGCCCTGCCCCTCTTCAGCAGCAGCACTTAGGAGAGTGACCCCTACTCCATGCCTGGGCAACACAGTAGAGCTGACCCTGAAGGTATAGATGTGTGAGATCCCCCGCTGAGGACATGAAAACAGAAGAACTGGCGTATTGCTGTAAAGTGTGAACTTACGAGGACAATGCAAAAGAGCTCACCTTGGTGGTGAGCACAAGGGAGAGCTGGCAGACTGACCAACCCTACAACTAACCAGGCCCAGAACCAGGGTTATGTGTTAGCCTACCCCAACAGTCACCCCATCTGTGATTGGCTGGAGCACATGAAGGGGCCGGTGAAGGAGCTGGTCCTGCAGACCCAAAGCTGCAGGATTTCCATAACACAGGGCAACAGCAAAGGATATCCAGTGAGGGCCTACCATTGATAGTGTAGCAGAAACCAGAGGCCTCAAACCAGACCAGTGACTCCCTGCAATTCCAAGTAAAGATACATGGATAAAGGGGTTTACTGCGTGACTCACTGTGTTCACATTACAACTTCCATGACAAGACTGATTTTTTTCCTTCTCTCTCTTTTTTTTCTTTTTTCTCTTAAATTTTATTTTATTTTGCAGGGGAGGTTGTAAGGGCAGAGGGTGGATACAAAGGGACAGGGAAATGATTGGGATGGAGATGCATGATGTGAACGACACAAAGGATAAATAAAAAGGAGAAAAAAAGTAAGTCAAAATCCCCTTTATTCTTGTTGTGGGGCTTTGAATGAAAATGGCCCCCACAGGCTCATAGGGAGTGGCACTATTAGGAGATGTAGCCTTGATGGAGTAGGTGTGACCTTGTTGGAGGAAATGTGTCACTGGGGGTGGACTTTGATGTATCAGATGCTCAAGCTAGACCCAGTGTCACACTCTTCCTGCTGCCTGCCCATCCAGATGTAGAACTCTCAGCTTCCTCTCCAGCATGTCTGCCTGTGTGCCACCATGCTTCCCTCCATGACAATAATGGACTAAACCTCTGAACTGTAAGCCAGTCCCAATCAAATGTTTTCCTTTACAAGAATTGCTATGGTCATGGTGTCTCTTCACAGCAATAAAAACCCTAAGACACTTGTTCTTTCAAAAATTTCCCTCTATTATCAGTGTGCTATATCATTATAGCACCCTTAGTTTATTTCCAAACCATAATACTATATTATCTATACACATATTTACACACACACTCATATACAGACACTCAAACACAATCAAACACATACATACACATATTCACCATACTCTTACACACATTTTGTAGTAAATGAGTGAACATGTGAAATACGAAAGGCCTTTCTACCCCTTAGTGAACCCGCAGCACCAAGCATGTTAGAAGGAATGGGTGTCAACACTCAAATTCGGGTAAATGAAGAAATTGTTCATGTTTAAAGAGAGTTATTGCCCAAGTATAGGAAGAGAACAGGGAACCATGGGAAATATGCCAGTTTGCAATGGCGATGACAGGGAGTAGGAGCTGCTGCTGGCATGGCTTGGGCAGAGCAACACCAGGACTGTCTTTAGGAAACAAGCTATCACTGAAGCTTGGGGATGAAGCACTGTCAGGGCTTTCCTTTGCTGCTGACAAGAATTGGTGTTCTTTTCAACTTTGGTCATTACTAACACTCTTTCTGTGAGTGTATCTTTTGAACAAAGAACTCATTTTTTTAATTCAAATATATATACCAAGGAGTGATGTTGTGGAATATACCATGTGTAGTCTCTAGTAGACACCAACAAAGAGTTTTCAAAAATGTCTGTACTTTTGCTCTTACCAGCAATTCTAAGACTTTCAGACATTCTACACTTTGGCCAATATTACTATTATTGAACATTTTAGTCATTCAGTTAGTTGCTTATTAACATTATATCAGAGTTTTATTGTGCATTTCTCTGATAACAAGTAAAAATGAGAATTTTTGTAAATGCATACTAGCCATTTAAATATTTTCTCCAAAAGTTGTTCACTTATTCTGCATCTTTTTCTACTTGGTCTGGCAGCTTTTTCTTACTTATTATTTTACTTTAATTTTTTCTCAGGGCTGTAGTTGTAGCTTATTTGGTAAAATGTCTGCTGAGTCTGCACAAAGCCTGGATTTGATCACTAGCAATTTGTAAACCAGGCAAGGTGGATACCTGTATACTTAGCTCATGAGAGGTAGAGGCAGAGGATCAGGAGTTTAAATCTTCCTCAGATAGACAACAAGTTTGAGGTCATCCTGTCTCAAAAAAAAAAAAAAAAAGTTTTTCTGCATTCACTGAAATGATGCCTTCCCTCCTACAGGTCTCTTTCCCATCCCCCTCCTCTCCTCTCCCCGCCCCCAACTCTCCTCTCCTCTCCTCCTCTCCCCTCTTCTCCCACACCTAAAGTACTCTGTTGATTATCTTGTAAACGCTAAATTACCATTGAACGTCTGGGTTGCTTTAGTTGGCTAGGACCTGTTTTTAAACTTGACTGGATTTAATGCACTAATTCTTCAAAGCTCCCCCCCATCAATGTTCATAAGAGAAATTAGTCCATAATTTTCCTTTTTTATAATGTCCTCTGCAATCAAGATTATGATGACATCCTAAAGAGAAATGTAAAAATGTTTCTTCTTTCTATTTTGAACTGTGTTGGTGTTATTTCTTCTTAAATGTCAGGATGAAGTCATCCAGAGTCAGGGTGTTTGTACAGGAAGGTTTTAATGAACAGCTTCGGTGTTTCTAGTAGATAGCAGGGTGTTCAGATTTTCTTCTTCATCTGTTTATTTTAATAAAATACATTTTGAGGAAAATGTGAAAACTACTAAATATGTTTATACGAATATATTAAAATATCCTCTTTTTTGCTTTTTACTATTCAAAGAATCTATATAGCTCTTGTCTTTGTATCTTTTAAAGTTAATTTTTTTTGTCATGCCAGGTGTGTATGTGTGCAAAAAATTTTCATCTTCTCAGTAGAAGATTGAATCTTTCTCTTACATTTAGTCCACAGCAAGGCCTAACCTTCTTCAATTCTATGGGGACTGAGGAAGTTACAGAAGTGTGAAGTCAGCAAAGGTTAGATCATGAGTTTGAGGGAAGAGCCTGCACCCATAGCAACAACAAAGGCACAAGGTGGTGCAGTGAGGGCCAGTGTCGGAAGTATGTCAACTTGATCAGATTAAGAACAGCCATCGAACTAGTGAGCCTCACTCCTGAGTGTATCTATGACAACATTGCCAGGGATAACTAGATCATGATGGTGAGTGATTGATGAGTGGATTAATCTCTTGATGGATTCATAATATGGTGGCATTATTAGGAGGTGGGGCTTCATTGGAGGAAGTAGGTCACAAAAGGCACACCCTAGAGCTGTATAGTGCCCTGGCCCTTCCTGTGTAGCCCCTTCCCACTCCTTCCTGCTGAAGCAGCTTCTAGGACATACATTTCTATTACTATGATATTTTTCCCAAGCACAGAGGGCTAAGCAATCATGGATTGAGCTCTCTGAAGCCACGAGTCTACAAATATATATATATATATATATATACATACAAACAAAACAGCACCCACCTCTGTTCATTGATTTATATCAGGTATTTGATTGCAATAATAGAAAAGATAATTAGCACAAGTAAATTATCTAGATCTAGTTAAAGTAACCAATGAAGATGATACAAATAACATCAGATTTTTATATAAATTGAACAGACTTAGATTGGCAGGAAGCCACCGAGGACTGCCACAGCTTTCTAGGAAAGTCCATGTTTATCATAAAAGCTTCCCATGGTAGATGGATGCATGGAAGCTAACGAAGCTGCTGGCTTTAAGGTGAAGTCAATGCTTATTTCCAAGTCAAGAAAATTCTAGCACTCTTAATAGTTATAGAAAAATCTACTCTCCCTATGCTTTGTAAGTAAAATAAAGATGCTCAGATAGCAAGACACCTGTTTACAGCACGACTTCTTGAATGTTTTAAATTCATCATTGAGAATGATTGCATGTATCTTTTTTAAAGAATCCTGTTCATTGACTATGCACCTGGTCACCTAAGATTTCTGCTGGAGAGCTGCAGAGAGCAATGCTATTTTCATAGGTGGTAATGCAACAACCACTGTGCAGCCTACGACCAAGCAATAATTTTGACTTTCAACTTTTATTATTATTTAAGAAGTACCTTGGGAGACTATACAGCTGCCATAAATAATGTATTCTATTGATAAAATTGAGGAAAGTAAACTGAAAAACTTCTAGAAAGATTCCATCATTGCAGGTGCCATTAAGAACACACATGGTTTGTGGAAGAATGACGGAACATGGACACTGACTGGACTTGGAAGAAGTTGAGTGAACCTTTATGGGTGATTTCTAGGGGTTCAGGATTTCAATGGAGGAAGTTATTAGAGATGGGATAAAAACATAAAGAAAAAGAGAGCTAGAAGTAAAGTTTCAAGATACACTTATAGAGCAGCAAGCTCACAAGGAAGCTTCAGGGCATGAGGAGTTGCTTCTCATAGATGAACATAGAAAGTAATTCTGTCAGAGGGAACCTAGACACGGTAAAGCTCATGTGAAATTTGCTGAGAGGACAGTAACAGAGTCAGAATGTTACATAAGCTTCATTGATAGGCAGAGACAGAGTTGGAGAGCATGGATGAATTTTGACACTGGGTAAAAGGCTGTGAAATAGCCCAACATACTCCAGAAGGTAGTGAAGGAAAAAGTCCACCAGTTGGCAAACTTCTCACTGTCTTATGTCAAGAAACTGTCCCAGCCACTGCAGCCTTCAGCAGCCACTGTCCTGATCATCAATATCTAGTCACCATTGTAGCTGGAGTTATCTCCAATCCCACCCAGGCCCGCAGCCACTCAGACCCAAATAAACACACAGACACTTATATTATTTAAACTGTTTGGCCTAATGGCTCAGGCTTCTTGCTAGATAGATATTACACTTAAATTAACCCATAATTCTTATTTATGTTTAGCCACGTGGCTTGGTACCTTTTCCCAGTTCTGCCTTCACATCTTGCTTCTCATGGCAGCAGTGGCTGGCAGCATCTCCTGACTCAGCCTTCCACTTCCCAGAATTCTCCTCTCTCTTTGTTCTGCCTATACTTCCTGTCTGGCTACTGGACAATCAGCACTTTATTTATTAACCAATCAGAGCAACACATTCACAGCATACAGATATCCACAGCACACCATCGTGATGAGACAGCACTCATCAACATCTAAGCAAATCTGCCACTAGCGAAGAGTTACAACTAACAGCAGGCTCGGATAAACATCAGCATGTTTCAATGATGAAACATTCAAATTCAAGGAATATACAGTGTAGACATAATGGTAGTACGCTCTTAATAGGCCACAGTGCAGTGTAGGTGAAATTTTCACATGTACCAAGGAGATAAAGCATTTGTGTGACTCATTTCACTGCAGTATTTTGTTAAGGTGCTTTGGAACCAAACCCACAAGAGCTTTGAGGTGAGGTACGCCTGTGTTATCCAACCCCAGACCCAGTTATGATTTTATTAAACACCCACTGCCAGGAGCCATCCCCGGTGGTGAATGGGTCCTACAGAGGATGTAAGGAGTTGGTGGGAGAAGGAAATGAGCCAGACCATGGTGGTCAGGAGAATCTTGCAGCCTGACTGACTAGCAGCCAGAGTGTTTCTTTATTTACACAGAATTTAGTTAGCAGGGATACATTCATGATGTTCCAAAGCATAGATCATATCATTTTTGTTTTTGGACCTGTGTTTCACTTCCTCTTGCTCATCTTTCAGTCGTCATTAATAAACTATGACAGAACAGAGTTATCATTTCCAATCATTTCCCCTCAAATTTTGACATCATTAATAAACAGAGTTATCATTCTTACTCATTAACCCTATGACCCAATTTTTGAGAATCTAGAGGCATATGACAGTCTGCTCAAGCTGGTTGCTTTGGTTGCTTCAAGGACACTAGACCAAAACAAAAATCTTCAACCACCCTGGGCATTTTGCCATGTCTCAAGCAGTGTATTATTAACTTTTAGTGGTCAGAGTGCCCAGGAAAAATCCTCAGGCTAAAGCTGCAGTTATTACAATCAATATTCACATTTATATCCTTATAGAATTTGTCTATATGTCTAATCCTGGCATTCTGTTGTTCCTTGGTCATATGACATTATAGTGGCTCTGCATGAGCTAACTTCTAAGAGAGGGAGGTCCTAACATCTCATACTTTTATCATCTTTCCACTCCATACTTTGCTCATCAATATGTCTCTGTGTAGGGCAGAATTGTATGCCATGTAACTGTCTGAGTGTACAGCGGGAAGAGGCTTGTAACCTGAACTGTGGACAATTCCTCTAGCCCACCGAATCTTGTTGACTTTTTTGAATTTACTTTGTTTTGAATATCTTGTTCCAGTGTAAGTACAGGGACAGATGTTTCAAGAATGTTTCATAGCCTCATGAAGAGACCTCTGGCTTCTTTACGTGTCACAACCTCCAAGGCATAAGGAAGACCTTCAAGTAGATAAGGATATCTCCCTCAAAGTGTGTGTGTGTGTGGGGGGGAACAGCATGTTCAGGACTTTCCTGGGTAAGCTTAGAAGCAGCATTCCTGGGAGAAGGCATAAATGATTCATAAGGAATTTTCCATCAATTCAATATCCTCAAATTGTACAAATATTAAAAGTGCCCCAAGTATGTAACAGGTAGAGATGAAAACCAAAGATGACATGGCAGCCATCATGTGGCTCCACTTTGCTGGATCTTTGTCAAGCAGCTGTGCTGGCTTTATGACTTCTGCCATTCCATTCAGATATGGCTGTGCCAACCCACTCTCTCTATGCCAAGTACATATATGTTTGCATTTAACAATCAAATTATATTAATCTCCTCCATCTATAATAGTGCGTTCTTCCCTTTCTTTTATGTCTTTGACAGTTTTAATTGGTTCAACTCTCACTCTGCTTGGTGACTTTTAAACTTAATCCATCTGATATTTGCATATAATCAATTCTGAGGATAACTATAATAGATGCTGTGCTCTGATAATATAGACAATGTCGCTTCTTCCCCCCCTGCTAAAATGTCAATATCCTAATGTCACAGACCTGTGAATATGTCACCATAATGAGGAAAGAGATATTTTTATGCCATTAAATTAAAGAGAAGGATCTGGAGACTGAGAAATTGCCCTAGATCATCTCAGTGGGTCTCTCACTCATAAGGATCTTGTAAGGATGGAGGCAGGAGGGTCCGAGTAATGAGTAGGAGATGCAATGATAGAAGCAAGATGTTGTAGAGATATGAGAAAGGGTTATGGGTCACAGAACGTGCACAGCCTCTAGAAGCTTAAACAACAAAACAATAACTCCCCTGCTGCCTTTAAAAGTAAATCCATTGATTTTAGACTTCTGAAAATAAATATAAGCAACTAAGCTTGTGGCAATCTGTTACAGGAAATTGGCAATAAAAGGCCAATGTAACTCTTTTTAGCCATTATATCAGGAGACTCTATGTTGGAGTTTCTTGGCATTTGTATGCAAAATGATACCTTCTATGGGTATGAATCAATTCCTTCCTGGTGTCCTGTTGGATGGAATAAGAAGACAATTAAACTCCCTGTAAACACTATTACAGGAGAGTGTATGTAGCCTCAGGCTAGTCTGTGAAGTGGGTACCATCAGTGATATGAAACACAATCATTTGCATCTGCTGTTCCAAATTGGTATACAGAGAAAATAATTTGGAAGCTCAGTAGCTGTGTGCACAATATCGGGGGGGGGGGTGCTGTTGATTTATTTGGGAAAATATTACAGCTGGAATAGCAGCTGCAAGTGCTGGAGCATTTGCCTTATCAAAGTCAAGATCTACAGTCTTCCTGTGAGATGCTTTTGCACAGGACAAAGGTGGAGATAAGAGAGCTTTGAATGACTGCAACATTCATATCTTTGATGATGAAGTTAACATCCGCTGCTGGGGACGGCATATAAGATGGCTGATGTGCTGCCAGCAGAGATTGGAGAAAAGGGGGCCCGAGATTGTGGACCATCAACCCGCCGTGTGTTCCCCTCCGGATCTTCTGCTTAGCATGACTCTAGAGGGCCAAGGCAGAAATGCCTACGTGTCCCAAGGTCATGCTTTATGGCATGCACTTGTCATACCCTCCTCCATATAAATACTTCTTGTAATACTAGTCTTTTTCTTCTATCTGATCTTCATGTTCTGTGTTCCTAGATCAATGGTGATTTCTGTGATGCAGGAAAGGAGTGAAGTAAATTTCACAGGAAATTATGCAGAGATGATCACCCAGGCTGGGGTTAAGGCAGTTATGTAGTTCATGGAAAAGAACCTACAGCCTAGGGAAGCTTTTTAGGCTTGGACAAACTGTGTTGAATGTGTGGTCAACTATAGCACATAGGATGATGTGTATCAACACACTGGACTTTATTTGGCCACGATGAATAATTAAGTTTCTGAGGATATTCCAAGGGCATTGTGTAAAACTTGAGACCCTAAGGGGTATTGGCTGAAGACTATGGATGGAGTAACATATAGATGGGATGACAAACTAAAAGTGTGGGAACCTAGAATAGGAGGAGAATAGTGGCCTCCACCAAGAAAGGGAGATGGCAACTTTAATTCAGATACGTTTTATTCCTCCTGAAGGAGTATGGAGATAATGTGACAACTGATGGAATGATTGCTACAGCTTTATTGGGTTCCTAGATTGAAAAGAGCTGCCAAGAAAGGTGAGCTTCCTTTCATAGAAGCTCTATAAATTAGATTAGGTCTTCCTTGGAATTGTTGGATATAGAAGGACAGAAGTTGCTGACTTGCAGGGACAGATTTCTTGTCTGAGGTCATTGTGGCCCGCTAGTCATGGGGCTTGGTGTCTGCAGAGGGCTGAGGAGAAACTTAGGCAACTACAGGGGTCTTGAGGTTGGAGCAGACTCTGTGAGAAGAAAATGACTGTCTGGTACATTGACCACTGTTCTTATTTTTACCTTTTTTTGCGAAATTGCATGTTGCTAGCCTTTGGGTCAAGTGCTCAAAAGATTGTATAATCATTAATAATAAAAATAGATTATGCTTGCTTTGGTGTTAAGTCTGGGATAGTTCCTGTGTTTAGTAAAAGATGATGAACAATATATTGGTGATTTTCTAAGAATAATCTTTGGAATCATGAGAATATTTCATATTGGTTGATTTCCCCTTTTCTTTCTGTTCACCCTTGCTTATGATAATAAAAGACTGAGGTCAACAGGGCAAAAGCAGAAGCTAAAGAAGCTGTAGCAAAAGCTAAGAGAAGTTAGAGAAGCTAAGAGAAACTAAGAGAAACTAAGAGAAGCTAAGAGAAGTTAGAGAAGCTAAACTAAGAGAAACTAAGAGAAGCTAAGAGAAGCCAGGGAAGCAAAAGAAACTTAGAGACTGCAGAAGCCGGAAGTGACCTGTCAGCTTGCACGAACATTGTCTCTGAGTTGTTATTGTGCCTTCCAGGTATCCCATCCTTCAGACCCCCGAAACTGCTGAGGCCAGTCCCCGACAATCCACAGCTCTCTCACAATCTAGTTCTGTGATGATTTGCTCTCCTAGGAGGAAACTGATGCTCTGTGTATTTTACTTGGCTTGTTCTGTAATAATTGTCAGAGGTCCAGTGTGGAGCATCTCTCACGGGACAGTATATATTTTTCAATTTTATATTTAGGGACCAGATGAATAGTGATAACATGAATAAATATTCTGGCTTAACCAAAATTCTGGGTGTTACCTGACCCACAAAACCCATTTTGATTCACGGGCTCAAAAAGGCATTGTAAAGTAACCCCCGAAAGACCTGTGCATCCCTTTTCCCTTGCAGATACTTTCTTTCCTAGGTAGTGACAGTGCCTTTGGGGAAATATTGAGAAAACATCTACAGCTATGTAATTATGTTAGGACCACAGGGGCTGCTCTGAGGGAGGCTTGGCTTCTGATCCACAGGACCCTGAACAGACTTAGGTGTGTGTACTGGGTCAAACACTGATTCTTCATTGACCTGTACAACTGAGTTTTCCATGTTACATAAATCAAAATTTAGTGGGCTCCTTCTTTATCTACTTCCTAAGATTAATTAACAACTACAAAGTTTTGTGAGTTAGAAACCTCTGGTTACAACCTTATTTCTGATGCCTGCTAACAATAAAAACATTTGTCTTGTCATAGATGATGTGCATTGCTAATAGTCTCTTCTATCCAAGGATCCCAACATGCTGAGTGACATCAGAAAGCTCATCCTAACAGTAGTGAGACCCACCACCTCAGTGAGAGGGCAGAAACAACTGTAACTGAATGTCCAATGATGTTGGCACACCTCCCACTAATACAATTTTTCACTGCCTCAAGGAGAAAATTGCTATCTGGACTGTAGCAAGGGATGAAGGGGAAAGTGGGGGTATGTAGTTCACAAATGATAAATAGGCTTTGTAATCTTGGTATCTCCAAACCTTTGACTTCCTTTTTCCATGTGAAACTCGGGAACATCAGGCGCCTCTACTTCATTATGCTTAGCTCAAACTTCATTCAGTCTACTAAATCAATTACTAAAGCTACAAATAGGTATCACTCCCCATCCCCCCATATACACATTCATGTAAATGAATTGGATCCAATCCAAGGTTATTTTCATTATGCGTTTTCCTACTTAAGAATCAGCCTACATACATTCCACCACTTTAAATCATTTAAATTAGTAAAATCTTCCAAGTGTCTTAGTGTATGAACTAATTCCTCCCAGGAAGTAGTCTTGTGCTTACTCCTCATTCCCTCCAAAACATGCTAAAGATCAAACTCTTAATTATGGTCTAGAAGCAACAGGGGGCCATTGGATGGGCTTTAAAGAAAATGAGTGCCTAAGTAAAGTTATGACAGGCTTTTCGAGCAAGAAAGAAACTTGATTTTGATATAAAAGAGTATTTCCACATCTAGGGGAGGCTCACGATGAGTCAGGGTTTCAGATCCCTATTTTTGTGTCAGTCTGGATTCACTTACTGCTGCGGAGTCATTCTTCCCAGACAAATGTCCACATTTTAAAAAAAGAAACACAAGGAGACCCCACTTCTGCAAGCAATAAAGTTAGACTCTGTCTGGTTTCAGGGGAAGCATTGTCCTTAGGGTTGCCAAACCAAGGATCTTTCAGGGCTCTCCACTGGACCTGAGATTCAGTGTTGGCGATGGTCATACCCTTGAATTTGCTTCAGTAGGCACACTGGTCCAAGCAATCACAGTTCATAGCTGAGGAAGAGTGACACGTTGCACTTGGTAAGTTGCTAGTGTCACATTCCCCAGCCCAGAAACTCAGTGTGAAGTTCAAGACCAAATCAGTGTTAAAGTTCTCCTTTGCAGAGCCGTGCCCTGGGACAATGTAGGTTCAATTCCTGTTCAAGCAGTGTCCAGTTATCAGGAAAACACTACAAACAATTCAAAAGGAAGAACGTCATACAAAGGACTGGTAACAGGGTGCAATATTTATTCAGTAGGCAAACTTTAAAGCAAAAGTGATATAAACACCTTCGGGAATCAAGAGAATGAGGATGAGTTTGGAATTCAGCTTTAAAGTTTGAAGAGAGTCTGGAGATATGGTTCAGTAGTAAAGAGCATTGGTTATTCTTCCAGAGGACCCAGGTTCAAGTCCCAGCACCTACACGGTGGCTCACAATCATTTGTAATTCTAGTCCCAAGGGATCAGATGCCCTTTTCTGGTATCCATAGGCACTACATGCATGTGATGAGTAGATGCACATGCACCATATGCATAAAAGAAAAGTCTGATGAACGACCTTGTGGGTCTGTGATTGAAGCACTGCTCAACCAGCATTAGAGTCTCCAGGTTCTTGGGAGGGCATGTCGGCAGTGGACCAAGACCTCAAGAATCTAGTGTGGTTTCTGAAGGAACTGCTGCCACAATGAAGCATGCTCAATAAGTTAACCAAAGCATGTTCCAGGACTTCTTTTTGTCCACGAAACAAATGCCAAGTACGTGTACAGAGAACAGCGAAAGTGCAGATTTACCCTCTTCTAGTCAACAATAGAAAAATGATTATATTAGGGCTACATTGTAACTTACTCATGAATCATTGGAGACAACTGTTATATCCAGATAAAAACAGTTGTAAGTGATTGGAAGTTTACGGCTATCAATAAATATAATATGTATCTGTAAATAGAATAGAATATGCTTATTCTTAATAGCCCTTCGAGACCATAGATTGTGTCTTAGTCACTGTTCTATTGCTATAAAGAGCCACCATGACCAAGGCAAATCTTATAAAAGGAAGCATTAATTAGAGACTTGTTTACAGTTTCAGAGGCTTAGTCCATTATCATCATGGTGGGGAGCATAGCAGAACAGACAGGCACTACAGCAGTATCTGAGACTTCTGCATCCTGATCTGAGGGGGGAGACAGAGGGGCAGGAGAGGGAGAGAGAAAGGAGACTGGGCCTAACATGGGCTTTTGAACCTCAGAGCCTACCCACAGTGACACACTTCTGTTGTGAGATGTCGTTCTGTATGCTGTGAATACGTGTTGCTCCCATTGGTTAATAAATAAAGCTGCTTTGGCCTGTGGCAAGACAGGATAGTGCCAGGCGGGAAATCCAAGCAGAGATACAGAAGAAGGGTGGAGTCTAGCAGAAGACATCCAGCCGCCCAAGGAGCAAGATGCCAACAGACCAGTAACACCATGGCCACATGGCAAAATATAGATTAATAGAAATGGGTTAATTTAAGTTGTAAGAGCTAGTTAGTAATAAGCCTAAGCAATAGACCAAGCATTTATAAGCCATATTAAGCCTCTGAGTGATTATTTATAAACAACTGTGGGATGGAATGGGATGCAGAAAAGCCTCCAGCTACACACTTCCTCCAACAAGACCTATTCCTCCAAGGCCACACCTCCTAATCCTCCTAATTTTTTCAAACAGTTCCACTCCCTGGTGACTAAGCATTCAGATGCATGAGCCTATGGGGGCCATTCTCATTCAAACTACCATAGGTGGTTTTGCCTTACTCAACCCTTTCAGTGTTTGGAAATCACTATTGAATAGGGTTGGCAATGTCAACACTTAGAGAAAGAAGCAGGAAGATTGTGAGGTTAAAGTCAGCCTAGCAACAAAGACAAAACAGAAAAAACAACCTCCAAAGAGATTTCTCTGTCAACACTCTAACCATTGGCCACTTATAGCTCATGTAAGTGATCTAGGGTGTGGGTTGCCTGGTCCAAACCACCATCATGTCTCACAGAGCGAGTGATTAAGCCTCCTACATACTCTATTTTCATACATGTTTATCTTTTGTGGACTCTTCTTAACACATCCACAGAGTAATCATGTTAAAAGCTAAGTTTTGTCGCTTTTCCACCCAAAGCATCCTGATTGCTTCCTCATTCGATGTCTCATACAAGTTACAATTGTTCTCTGTATCCTGGGCCCAATGACAGATCCCTTTCTGACTCATCTTCTACTCTTCTCCCCAACCCACTGTGTTCTATGTGCACTGACCTTTCTTGCTACACCTCCAAACAAGTCCATATACTTAGACCTCGGGGCATTTCCCTTCATAGAGCCTCCATCTAGGATGCTGTCCCTACCACAGCTCCGTGACTTTCTCATTTCCATTTTTACTCACTCTTTCCAGCAACACTCTCCCTCTGACTCTAATTAAAGTATCAATGTATACATGGGCATTCTCTCCTTCTGACTTCTTGTTTGAGTATCTCTTACCGCCTCCTTCCATCTGGATTTTATAGACCTGGGACTTTTCATTTCTTGTTCATTGATGAATCCTCAGCATCTTCCAGGTCCCTGGTTTATATCTGGTCATTAATAAATATTACTAACTAAATGAATGAAAACAAGCCTGGGCTTTTTATCTAAATCACTGGCTGTAGAAAACAATTGGATTTTCTTTTTGTACTTGAATTCATTTCTGGGTAATATAAAGTCTATTATGCTCCAACTTATTTCATTGCCATGTCATCATTGATTATACATTCACATTTCCAAAGACCTTCAAATTTCTGAATAAAAAGAAGAAAATAAGACGTTTGTATTTAGAGATAAAGTTGAAAAAAAAAAAGCTTTGCCCTGGGAGTTACAAGACTTGAATTCAAGTAGAGATGAAAAATCTTAGGAACTACTTTGTGCTTCACATTAAAGTAACCCAATCTCCCCTTTCTACCTGTTAGTGTGCTGTGAACTTTGGGAAAAAGCATAAAATGCAGTGTGTATATAATTGGAGAGATCTTAATGAGATGTCCCTTGTATTCTTGGGCATTTGAATACTTGGTCCCCAGTTTGCGGTGCTGTTGGGTAGGATTGGGAGATGTGGCCTTGTTGGAGGAAGTGTGTCACTACAGGGGGCTCTGGGGTTTCAGAAGCCATAAGCCATTCTTAGATTCTTCTCTTGGCTTTCTGCTTATAATTCAAGCCAGATGCCAGCTGCCTCTGCTCCTCCATCATGAACTACTCTTATCTGTCTGGAACCATCAATCTAAATAAGTCTTTTCTTTTATAACTTGGCTTACAGTGTTTTTATCATAGCAATAGAAAAGCAACTAAGACAGTACTTAACATTATTTTCTTCATTTTTCTCTTTTATAACAGGGGGAAAAGGTTAAGGGATTAATGCTAATATCAGCAAGGGATACTCATCTCTGAGTTGGTAGTGACACTAATTCTAATACACTAGGTGTGTGTTGCATGATTTTTTTCTGTTGAATCACAAAGAAATGTCTATTCACATAGTGAGCATGGGGAGATCAAAGAAAATGTTCTTCCAATTCCAGTTCAGTGAACTAACAACTTTACTGGGGCTAGTTAAGAAAGCATGGGTGCTTTAGAGGTTACTACACACTGAAGAGTGCCACCCAGAGTGTCAGTGACCCACAAAAAGGCCACCACTGAAAAGTCTCCTTCATTTTCACCCAAGCAAATCATTTGCTGTGTGTCCAATCTCAGGGTGGGTACCTGTGAACCTTAGAGTCTGTTGAGCCTCCTGTTGAAATAGACCAGATCTTGTCAGGGTCCCACATCAGTCTATAATCACAGCTGCTCAAGGTGGTTCAAGATGCAATGGTCCAATCCAGAGGAAATTACTACCCATAGGGTGAGTGGATTTAGACTCTACAAGATAAGCTTAACTAAGGTTTGTCACTATTAGCTCTACCCATTCTCTAGCTATATGTGACCAACAGTGAAGGCTAAGTGTAATTTTCTTATGTTACCTTAAAATGCGTCTGAAGTAGAGGCTCTGACGATTGATGCTACACTGCCATAGGTTGCTTTTGCTATTAGTTATCTCTGCAAGGGCAAAATATTTCTAGCACATGATTCAGGAGTTCATAATATCTTAGATTTATATAAAAATGACTGCTTAACATGTTGATTAGTAAAAGTGTACTCTTTTAGAATAGTTGTATGTCTACTTGATTATATAGAGATAGGGTCCCAATTAGCTCTGACTATCAACTTGGCACAGCCTCCAGTCATCTCAGAAAGGAATTGGCCAGATCAGATTGGCCTGTGAGCATGTCTGTTGGAGACCACCTTGATCATTAAATGATATAAGAGACCCCACTCCACTATGGGCAGCAATAGTCTCTGGGCAGAAAGTCCTGGGCCGTATAAAAAAAGCTACCCAAGGAGGATAGAAAGATGGCTCAGCAATTAAGAACACTTACTGCTCTTGCGAAGGACCCAGGTTCAGCTCCCAGCACCCATGTGGCAAATTACAACTCTGTAATTCCAGTTTCAGGGGATCTGACATCCTCTCCTGGTCTCCAAGGACACTGCATACATGTGGTGTACTTACATTCATACAGGTGAAACACTCATCCACATGACATAAAACTAAATAAAATACTTAACAAAAAAGCAAGATATCTAAGCTTATATTTGCCATCAAGCCAGCAAGCAGTGTTCCTCCATGGTTTCTTCAAGTTCTTGAGTTCCTACCATGACTTGCCTGGTGGTAGACTGTAATCTGTAAGCTGAAATGAACGCTTCCCCCCCTCAGGCTGTTTTTGGTCATGAAGTGTGCCACAGAAGAAGAGCGTATCTAGAACAGACAGGTTTCTGTATGCCACCCAGCATACCTAAGAGGACAATCCCATAAAATCTGTCCCCCTGGGTCTTGTAAAATATAGAGAGAGACTCATAAGAGCTGCATTCCCGTTTATAATCACTTTTTCTTTGATTGCTTATAACATGGCAACTTCACACTCTAAATCAGCAGTTCTAACCTGAGTCGCGACCCTTTTGGCAAACCTCTATCTCCAAAAATATTTACATCGTGATTTGTAACAGTATAAAGTAACAGCAGAAATATGAGGGACTGTATTAAAGGGCCACAGCATTAGGAAGGTTAAGAACCACTGCTCTAAAGGGACGTTCTACAAGTGACCAGGATTTGTTTCACCTGTAACATCAAGTGAGGAACCATTCTCTTATCAATGTCACTTCAGAATCTAGGTGATCCAAAAGAATCCACATGCATTCCAAAAGCTGTGGCCGACCAAGGCACAGGGAAAATATGCAATGGTATTATTTGTGCAATTTTCCTGATGTCCTTCTGTCTTTTCATTACCAAAACCTATCACGGATTGTTGAAAAAATTTACCTCTTAGATAGTCCAGACAGCCAGAGTAATCCTGTGCATTTGTCCACTATTTTAAAACTCAAATAGTGCCTTTGCCTGTTTTTATGTAAACAGTGGCATGGGGCTGACTGTTGGCTTGCTGGTATTAATGGACTGTACAAGACCGCACTGGTGTTCATATTAAGGAGGACTAGGAAAGGAACACGTTCGGTAGTTCTGGCCCTAGGAAGACCAAGACTGTTGTTTTTGTGATCTCCAAATATAACCTCTTGGGAAAACCACTCTGCTTGAAGAAGTTAACAATAGTAAACCAAACAATGTTCTAGGAATAAATGTTAGATCTATCTTTAGTGCAATGGTATGCACAAGGTTAGACTAAGCCAGAAGGAATGTGCTTTGTGTGGTGAGGAATAAACTGAACTTATTTGGTACTATTTCTCTTTGTCCACACCCTAGTACTGAGCCCCCAGGATCATTGTTGGTTCTAGGGTTCCATTATTTGGAGCATTGAAGGGAGAAGAATGGTGAAGTCAAAGACTGTCTGAGAAACTTTTCCTCTTTGGGCTTAAAATCGGTGACTTATTCAAAGTACTTGAAGAATACTGGAGCTCCTACCTGCCCTTATCATTACAACATGTGCAGAAGTAGAGGACTTCCGCAGCTGCCATGGCTGCTGTGAGCTAACAGATGGCATTTCATAATTAAGGTTGGAATCAGGTTGGAGCGTAACTTGAAAAATAAGTAGGAGTTAATGAGACCTGAGATGAGGGCTGTTTTCTTTGTCTGCCCTTTAATGATTAACTTGCTCTGACTAGACTTCTTATCTTGTCTTATTTCCCTCTAAATTATAGGGAGAGTGAACCTACTGTTGCTTAGTTTGATATCAAAATAATACTATAATTATTTGAAAATCTTTCTTTTCCTAGAAAATAATTGTATTATTTTTCTTGTTTCTATGACAAAGTGAATGGCAAAAGCAATTTAAGGGAAGGAGTTCACAGTTCACAGTTTGCAATTGAAGGTGATGGAGTCCATTATGGTAGGGAAAGCATGATGGAGTCAGAGCATGTTGCTGGCACTCTTCACATCTTGGTGGGCCAGGAAAGAGAAAGACCCAAAGTAGGGCTTAGCTATCCAGTTCAAGTCTCTCTCCCACAGTGACATACTCCCTCCAGCCCTGCCCACCTCCCAAAGGTTCCACAACCTCCCCAAATAGCACCACCACCTGGTAACCAGATGTTTAATCACAGGGACCTGTAAGGGACATTTCATGTCCTAATCACAACTATGGAATGTTTATTTGTACATTTGCATATGATTTAAGGTAGGAGCAAGTTTCTGATTTGTTTCTTGTGATCGGAGACACCCAGTCTTGGTGTTTCTTCATTCATTATTCACATTCAGTGAAAGTTCCCAGCACCTTATAAGGAAAATGGTGTGGCCTGATAGGCTCTTGGTATTGTGAACAACCAACTTTTAAAGACAAGCATAAACCATATGTAAGAAGCCAAATTGTTTGTCAATAAATTTATCAGTAAGTATGGGTATAATACTGATTCTGTTTTGAAGTTTACATGTTCACATAGGTTGGTTCGGAAAGGGTGAGAGGTTAGCCTGGAGAATCAAAGTAAAACAAATGATAGAAATGTATATCACAAACAGAAAAACTTGTCCAGATGCTGAATCTCTGCTCTTAAGTCTGTTGACAGCATCTGTCACTAACTAGTCATTTATCACAATAGTGTGTTGCAAGCAAGAAATACTAGAGGATTTCTGAGAAAAGAGAAATGAATGTGGAAGGTGAATATTTTGTTCTTTATTTTCTCCACTTACAGTTTCTCCTGTTCTTCACATTCCTTCTCAAGAGGTAGAATATGAAAAGGAATGTGAAGAATAGGAGAAACTGTAAGTGGAGGGGAAAAAAGAACAAAATTTTCAGTTTGAAGGAGAACACGAGCCGGTTAATGGTTAATTTTCAACTTGACTGGATCCAGAGTTACTTAGAGGACACATCTCTGGGTGTGTCTGTGAGTGCATTTCCAGAGAGGAAGATCCATCCTGAATGTGGGTGGCACCATCCCATGGGCTGGAATCGCAGGTGGATAAAAAAAGCAAAGGGAAAACAACAACAACCAACAATGTACTGCTGTTCCTTTTTCTTTGCTTTGTAGTATTCCCAGACATGAGCAAGCAACATCTAGTTCCTGGGAGCACAGTGGTGAACCATGTGTGCCTCCATGCTTTCCCTATGATGATGGGCTGTACACTCAAACCTTGAGACAAAGTAATTGCTTCCTTCCTCAAATTGTCAAGCATTTGGTCACAGCATTATGAAGAGTGATTAATACAAGCCCAGATAAAAAGAACAGAATGTCTCTTTCAAAACTGTTGTGCCTTGATCAAATTCAGAAAATTCAACATCAGTATTCTAACACTACTTCATATACAAACTATGTTCAAATTTTCTGCCCTTGGTGTTATAATTTTTTCATACAAGATCTATCTAGTTCAAGATCTCTGTTGGTTACCTTTCTATTACTCAAAGACAGTGGTTCTCAACTTTCCTAATGCTGTGACCCTTTAATATAGTTCCTTGTGTCATAGTGACTCCTGACTGTAGAAGTAACCGTCTTATTAAATAAGAAACACAGAGCCAATGCAGAGATGAAAGCCCAAGAGGTCAGAGCTAAGAGCCTTACCCATCACTGCTGCAGCTATCCTCTTCAGCCAAGAGACCTACTTCCTGTGTGTTTGTCTTTATATAGACTTTCTGTTCTGTCTTCTCATTGGTTGTAAACCCAACCACATGACTGCCTCATCACTGCCTGTCTGTACAGACCTCCAGGTCTTCTATGGTTGGTATTGAGATTAAAGGCGTGTGTCTTCAATGCTGGCTGTATCCTTGAACACACAGAGATCTACCTAGCTCTGCCTACCAAGTGCTGGGATTAAAGATGTGCACCACCACCACCCAGCTTTTGCTATGGCTCTAATAGCTCTGATCCCTGGGCAACTTTATTTATTAACATACAAATCATATTTTAGTACAAATAAAATATCACCATACCTGACAATAAAATTATTTCACTGCTACTTCATAACTGTAATTTTGCTACTGTTATGAATTGTAATATAGATATCTGATATGAAGGATATCTGGTATATGACTCTGAAAAGGGTTGAGAATCACAGGTTGAGAACCACTGCTCTAAGAACTAAATGAATAATAATGGTGTATTTTGATTTGTAGTTGCCAATGTGCTGGTCTATGATAAACTGGCCCAATTGCTTTGAGCCTATGGTCAAGCAGCCTGTTATGTAGAAGCACATGATAGAACAAAACCAGTCATTTCACCAGAGAGAAAAAGAGAGGAAGACAGCAGGTCATCCCATGGCTAAGATTGCAGGGTCCTCTTCAGAGCCACAGCTTAATAACCTAAGTCTTCTTACTAAGCCCCTCCTCATAAAGATCCTGCCCCTACATCCCCATAGCACCATGTGCTGCACATTATGCCCACATGGGCCTTAGAGGGACATTTGTTCAAATGCTAACATTCTATTATTTGTAAGACAAATTGCTAAATGGTCATATTAATAATAAAAAAAAACAGAGTCAGATATTGGGGTGAAAACCCGAGAAATCAGAGGAATAGGACAAGCTGCAGACAACCTCACCTCACCAACACCTTAGTCTCCAAAGAGACCTACTTCCTGTATACCCACGCCTGTATGCCTGATGGGTGATGTCGTTCTGTATGCTGTGAATGTGTTATTCTGATTGGTTGATAAATAAAGCTGTTTGACCAATGGTGAGGCAGAATAAGATTAAGCAGGACATTCTAACTAGAGAAAGAGGAAGGAGAAAGACAGAGCAGAGAAGACACTGCTAACCGCTGCCAGGAGAAATAAGATGTAAAGGTACCGGTAAGCCATGAGCCACGTGGCAAATTATAGATTTATAAAAATGGGTTAATTTAAGATGTAAGAGATAGCAAGCAAGAATCCTGAGCCATTAGGCCATACAGTTCATAAGTAATATAAGCCTCTGTGTGTTTATTTGGGTCTGAGCGGCTGCAGATCGGGTGGGACACAGGAAAATTTTCAGCTACATATGCCTTTCTGTTCTGCCATCTCATTTCCTCTCTCCACCCAGCTGTATCACTTCCACTTTCTGTCCAGCTCTGTCACTTCCTGTCTGTCTGTACAGACCTCCAGACCTTTATGGTTAGTGCTGGGATTAAAGGCATGTACCACCACCTATGGCTCTGTTCCCAGTGTGGCCTTGAACTCACAGAGATCCAAACGGATCTCCACCTCCCGAATGATAGGATTAAAGGTGTGTGCTACCATTGCCTGACCTACATGTTTACTACAGTGGCTGGCTTTTTCCTCTGATCCTCAGATAAAATTTATTAGGGTACACAATATATTGGGGACACAATATATTATCACAATTATTGGCTTCCAAAGTCTCATGTACGTTTCAAAATGCAAGTCGAATCTAGTCTGTTTCTAAGAGTCCTGAAGTCTTATAGCATCATTCAATAGTCAAGTCCAAAGTCTCTGAATAAAAAGCACAAGTTATCTGAAATACAATGGCATGGGGAAAACATTTCCTATTGAAAAGGGAGGAATTGGACCAAAGAAGACTGAAAGCCAGCAGTGGGAATGTTCCAGAGCTCTGTGCCTGGTCTTCAGAGAATGCTGTGTCAAGATGCTGGCATAAAAGGGTTTGTCAATCCTGTCCGTAAGCCTGTGGTCAGGGGCTGTTTGCAGGGACACCAACCCTGTTACACTCTGGTCATCCTGGCTTTGTCTTGCTATCCTGGTGGAAACTTATAACGTGATAATTTTTGCACTTTCTCATTAATTTTAGCTATCATGATCTGACTTTCTTGCTTTTATAACCTTAAAATGTTGTTTAGACTAATTTTTTCATTTTTTATTTTCATCAAATTAAGATTAGCATGTTTGTTGTATGAGATGGTGGTTTTCATTTGTGGTGTTTTCATAAATGTATAGCATAGTCTTTGTTCATATTTAGCCCAAATTACCTGCTCTCCATCTCTTGCCTCCCCTCCAGCCTTTGCTGTTTTCCTCTTTCCCTTTAAGTCTGACTTGTATCACTTAAGATGATGATCTCTTGCTCTATCCATTTTCCTGCAAATAGCACAACTTGTTTTTCTTTATGGCTGGATAAAAGTCCATTGTGAGTCTGGGCATGCTGGTGCACATCTTTAATTCTAGCACTGAGACAGTGTCTGACAGGGTCTCTTGAATTTCAGGCCAGGCCGGTCTACAAAGAATTCCAGGCCAGCCAGGCCACATAGTAAGATCTTGTTTCACACACACACACACACACACACACACACACACACACACACACACATCAACAAATAAATAGGTAAATAAATAAAATCCACTGTGTATATTTAACACATTTTCTTTATTATCCATCCGTTTATTGATAAACATGTAGGCTAATTCTATAAGCTGGCTATTATGAATGTCATAATAGACATTGACATATCTCTTTTCCATGAAGATTTAGTTTCTTTTTTTAAATTCATCTATTTATTTTATATCCAGGCCTTAGTCTCTTCCCTAATCCTCGCCTTCCAGTCCCTCTCCCCCATTCCTCCCTCCCACTTCCCAATCCTCTCCTCTTTTGACTCCATCCAGGAAATCCCTATGGGTATCAATAAAACATGGAATGTCAGGTTGCAGTAAGACTAGATCCTCCCCATGTATTAAGACTGGGCAAAGCAACCCAGTATGAGAAGCAGGGTCCCAAAAGCCATTAAAAGAGTTGGACACAGCCCCTGTTCCCACTGTTAGGAGTCCCATAAGAAGACCAAACTACACAACTGTAACATATATGCAGAGTACCTAGATCAGTCTCTGTTCCCTGTTTCCCCTCCCTCCCCTTCTCCTGCTCCTTCCCACCTATCCCCATGCCATCCCCATCTCCACCCCCTCCTCATAGAGGGTATGGCCTCCCTTGGGTAGTCAACACAGGCCAGCGCACCAAGTTGGGGCCAGACCTAGCCCCTCCTCCCAATCAAGATTGTCCCCCACTAAGACTCATAGCAATGGTAGAGAAGGTGTTTGAACTAGCCTTCCTCTGCACTCAAATTGGTATCTACCCTAATTGTCATCATAGAACCTACACCAGTGACTGATGGTAGCAGATGCAGACCACAGGCAAGCACTTGGCCAAGATCCTGAAGTTCAGTTGAAGAGGCTTGGAAAGGATTAAAGAGAAAGGGGGGCCAGAATCATGATGGGGAAAATTGAAAGATTTTCTATAGCTTTAGTTTTATCTCAGCCTTTTCTTGTACTCCACAGATTCTTAAATTTTCTCTCTTGATCATGTTTCAGAGTTTTTCAAATTTGTGATCATACTTTCCTATTTTCTACATTCTTGCTGGTGTCTGAATGTAGTAGTTTGTGTTTAATCCTTGTTACTGTTTACTTTGCTTGACTTAGTCTACAGGTGATGCTTTCCATTGTGCTCTGTTCTGATTTACTTCTTATTCCCACCTCTTTTTTTTCTTCCAAATCTCAATTTCCTTGATGAATGCTGTTGACTTTCACATCCAGATTTTGAATTGACTTTCTTTTTCATTCAACTGCTTATTTGAATTTTTATGAGGTCATCAACCATTCGAAAAACTAGACTAATGAATTTTCTAGGATTTCAACCGTTTCAGTATCTTTTGCTTCCATAATTGAGATAATTTCAATCTTATATATATAGGAGTCATCTTGCCTTGGCTGTTTTTCTTTTTATTGTAAAGTGGTAGGGTATATAACTCTTTCAGTTCTACTGGACAGGTCTCATTAGTGAACAGCTTTTTCTTGAAGGCTCAATGCTCAGTACCTCTCAGAGGGGAGAAAACAAATCACACGACGGCAAATATCACCACTCCAGCTGTAGCTACCAGATGGTGCCTGAAGGTTTTTGGTTCATTTGTTTGTTTGTTTAACTTTTTCATGATGAGATTAAACTTATGAATCTTAGACAAGAATGCTACTTCGATGATTTTTTTTCTTTCTCGGTGTATCATACAGGAAATATATGATTTGTGACACTCACTTTGTCTCCTTATGTGTCTTTTCATCGATGGCATTCATTTTTATGACTCAATTAAAATGATGACCGTGAGACCATAGTAAATTTAACCATTTTCTTCTTATAATTTATTTATTTGTTATTATGTTTTTATCACTTAAGACAATTTTTAAGTTCAAATATATTTTGATCATATTCTTCCCCTCACCCAGCTCCTTCCAGATCCTCTCCTCCTCCCTACCCATCCAACTTTAAGTTCTTTCTCAAAAAACAACCCCCACATCCAATACAATAACAAAAGCCCACAAACCTAGGAAACAAAATACATCAATATCCCAAAAAGAAAGAAAAAACTGACACCAAATATAAGAGTGTGAGCGTGTGTGTGTGTGTGCGCGCGCGCGCGCACGCGCACACACACACACACACACACACAAAACCTGTGGAGTTCATTATTTGTTGGTCAGCTACTCCTGAACATGAGACCGGTCCTGAAGTGGTTGATATATACAGTGTCATTTTACTGGAGAAAACTGATCTTCCCTCTCCCAGCATGTATAAATGATAGTTCGTTTGTTAAACTTTACTCTAATGACTAGGTTTTTATTCATTTATTTTTTAAAATATAACACAATAGAACATAATAAGATAAAACAAGAAACTACCACATCAAAGATGGACAAAACAAACCAAAAAGAAGGAAAAGAGCACAAGAGAAGACACAAGAGTAAGAGATCCATCCACTTGCATACTCAGGAATCCCATAAAAGCAGTGAGCTGAAAGTCATAAATAAAGAGGACCTAGTAAAGGTCCATGCTGGCCCTGTGCATGCAGCTTCAGTCTCTGTGAGTTTATATGAGCTTTGATCATGTTGGTTTAAAGGGTGTTGTATTCTTGGTGTCCTGCATCTCCTCCGGTTCTTATATTCTTTTCGCCTCAGCTTCGGGTTCCATGAGCTCTGGGGTTGGGGAGATATGATGGAGTGCTGAGTGTTCCAAGGTCTCTCACTGTGTAATGTCTGGCTGTGGGTCTCTGTATTTGTTCCCATCGGCTGCAGGAGGAAGTTTCTCTGATGATGTTAACCATTTTCAATATGTCATTAATAAGTGGTCTATGGAGGAACTCTTAGCAGTGAGAAAGCATTCCAAAATCCAGGAAGGAACACAAAGAAGTCCAAACAAAAGCCAATGACCACATTAATACTGACCTCAGCTTAGGTCAAAGGAGCTTTTGATTTTCTCAAGTGGTCATCAATGACTACAGAGTTTCACAACTGTGCAAAATACTGAGGAAAAGTGACTCCTGGGTGCCCTGTTATAAATGGGACACCTACTTCACTTCCTCAAAAGCACAGAAAACACCATGGAAAGAAGAGAGAAGCCAGAGAAAAGTAGGGAGAGGGGAGACTACCATGTTGAGCACTGACTTCTAGGCATGATACAGCTATTACTCTCTTGAATTCTCAGTAGTTGTGACTGAGCCTGTTGCCCTGCCATGAAAGGAGGAGGGAGGGGTTCATGGGTCTACAGCTCTCTCTGAGCCTTCATATGCAGTTCATGGTTGATCAGGGAGAGACTGATAAGATGCTTATGCTAATGTAAACAACATAATGAAACTCATTCTCTCTCTCTCTCTCTCTCTCTCTTACACACACACACACACACACACACACATCATAAAGGAGAAGGGGGGTTTATTTGAAAGAGGAAGGCAGTATGACCAGAGAGGAAAATGGGGATGAGTATGATTGAAATACATTATGTGAATGTAGGAAAATATTATAATGAAATCCATTATTATATATAGTTAACATATGCTAATTAAGTGACGATTTAAATGCAAATAATTGAAAAATAAGCAATCTGTGGTGGGATGTTTTTCAATAATGTCCTCATTACATCTTCATTAAATTGCTTTGTCATCCATTAAAAATTCATTGGAAAGCTATTTCTTTGCTAGAAAAATTCCCAGTGGGAGTAGAATTCTTTGGAATTTTCTATGTAAATAATTATGTTATTTTAAAATAAATGCTTAAATCAATCAAGCAAGAAATATTTATTCATTTCTAATCCCAAACTTTTATTTCTGTCTCATGATCTATTGCAGGCTAGGACCTTATGTACAATGTTGAGCAAAAATCGTAAGAACAAACATTCTTGCCTTGTTTTGGATCATAGAGAGAAAGGATCCTGTCTGGTAGCTGCGAGATTTTCATAAATATTCTTTATTGGTGCTAATTCCTTTCCATTTCTGTTTTCTCAAATATTTCTTACCTCCTTCTCCTTCTTTTAGAGTACTAAGAATGGGTCCAAGTGCCTTGTGCTGCACTACTGTGAGCTATCCCCAGACCTCTGATTGTTTCTTAATCCTAAAATGGTATTACTTTTGTTTGTTTGTTTTTGTTTTTAGTTTTGATCACTTATATTTTGATTTATTGTTTAAAAATACCTCTCACTGAAGGTTTTCTCCTATATATTATGAGATATTACCCAATTCATGAAATGAAACAGAAGAAGAAAAAAGACATTTGTTTTTAAAATTAAACTTGATAACATCTTTTAAGCTAGGCTTGTGTTCAGGTAGCATGATCTGGGCTTTGTAGAGATCTCCAGCAGAAGCCTCTTTCAAACATGTCTTAAACAAGCAATGAAATCAGAATAAGATGAAAATTTTTCTTTTCTTTCCTTTTATAAGGAATCTTGAGGGATTTTATTTTTTCCTTTTATTAAAAATAAATTTTTCTCTCACATAATCCTACCACTCTATGAGCATAGGAGATCTTTCCATCTTCTCATATCTTTGTCTTCTCTTCTCCTTCTTTCCTTCCTTCCTTCCTCCTTCCCTCCTCCCCTCCCTCCCTCTCTTTTTCTTTCTTTGTGGTTTTTTGAGACAGGTTTTCTCTTTGTAGCTCCGGCTGCCCTGGAACTGATAGCTTTTTCAATGCTGTAGTGTTTTTATCATACAAGTCTTTCACTTGCTTGGCTGGAGTTACCCCAAGATATTTTATATTATTTAAGGTTATTGTGAAAGGTGTTGTTTCCCTTGATTTCTTTCTCAGTCTGTTTGTCACTTGTATATAAGAGGGCTACTAGCCGGGCGTTGGTGGCGCACACCTTTAATCCCAGCACTCGGGAGGCAGAGCCAGGCGGATCTCTGTGAGTTCGAGGCTAGCCTGGGCTACCAAGTGAGCTCCAGGAAAGGTGCAAAGCTACACAGAGAAACCCTGTCTCGAAAAACCAAAAAAAAAAA
>CABHPR010121413.1:21353-40656 GCA_902168415.1 Peromyscus melanophrys | reverse complement strand
ACACACACACACACACACACACACACACACACACACACACACACACACACGATTTATGGCATTTCTTCTGCCAACTAGAAAACCTTCTGCTGCACAGTGAAGCCTATGACCTATCAGAGCTGCCCCTGGAACCTGCATCCCCGGTGAAAATGTTCTACCAGTCATTCAAACAGACCTGGCACCTCTCTTGTTTTCTCTCCTTGCTCTGGTTGTTTGGAACCTGGAGCTTCCCGTGCTCATCCTCATTTCAAGGTGTGACATTGCTGTACGTTGTCTGGAGTCTCTGACCTCTGCACTTCTCACGGCCAGTTTCCTTGAACCCTTCAGCCTCAAATGCCACTCCTTAGAGAAGGTCTTTAGAGAGTGAGCTTCACTTAGTTATGTCATTGAACAGCTCTGTGCTCCCTTCCTGCCGGCCCTTAGCTGTAGAGTGTGGCTCACCCAAGATAGGGACTTTGTCTGCCTTGTTCACTGTGTTCCCAGTGCCCAGCACAATGGCTGCTCGGCTCCTGCAGATTAGGTATTTGCTCTGAGAGTGAATATACGATACTTTCTTAAAACAGAACCGCTCAGAAAGGAGTGGCCTTGCTTCTCAGAATCTAATAGTGGGACAATTGTAGACATGGTCACTCTAAGGAGAGTTACGTCACCACTTAAACATTTCCTTAGCTTCCAGAGGCTCCTAATAACTACTTTCATCTATTGAAAAGCCACTAATTAATTATCACAAATATCCATTTTAATGAGTGTTAGCAATGGGGTTTTAAATTAATCTGGAATGCTATCATTTAGTGGTGTTAAAGAAGAAAAACATGGCTGTGATTGACAGTTGTGGTATTTAAGAAAAAAAAAATTTCCAGAGACATTAAAGCATTTCCTCTGGCTGTTATCATTTATTTCTACCTCGTGACTTTCTTCTGGTTTTGAGCATAATCAGTGTCTCCCTGGGATTGTTAACTCAGGTTTGAATCTCCAGAAACTGAGTGAGTGCTGGATGCCACCAGGGAGTAATCAATCCTGACCCCTTGGTTCCTTTTAGCACAGAGCTTTATGGTTTCTGGGTCAAAATTAGACTGCTTATTCATATTTTTATAAAGGAACTATTATCAAAATGAATAAGCTGTACATAAATATATTATTAATTATTTATTGTGGGCCTACCATGTGTCAGATTTCCAGGTCTCGACTTACACAAACTCTTTAATTCTCATAATAGCCTTGCAAGTTAAAATCCATACCCTTATCATGCAACACAGCAGACTGAAGCCAGAGCTGTCAGAAAACACATTGTTAGCCATCAACCAAGCCCAGCCTAGACTCAGCCAGTCAATCAAGATGCCCCTCCCACCAGAAGCACTTATGCCTTTTCTTCTTTAATTTCAGTTTCCCCATTCATGATAACATTGGTAAGTTAATATCTGTCATTTTACTTTGGCAATGAACGTTGCTTTGTGTAACTTTTACCAAAGTAACGCGCATACCTTTGTTTATTAAGGACTGTAACTTTCAAACATGTACTAAGGATTATACTCAGTCCGCCCTATGAAGAAGTTAGACATCTAAGGAGGGTGTAGTGGTGCACACCTGTAATCCCAGCACTCTTGAGGCAGAAGCAGACGGATCTCTGTGAGTTTGAGGCCAGCCTGGTCTACAGAGCGAGTTCCACGACAGCCAAGGCTACAGGGAGAAACCCTGTCTCAAAAAACCAAACCAAAACCAACCAAATGTTTTGTTTTGTTTCATTTAAAACTTTTAAGTGAAAACTTTTAAGGAGAAAAAAAAATCAGGTTAAAAACATACTTTAGAGACATAGCTGGGGGAAGGCTCAGCAAGGAAATGTTTGCCCAGCAGCTGTGAGGACAGTGGGAAAAAAGAATCAAAGGAGGACGTGACTGCTCCTAAGAGGTCGTGGCTTTCGTTATAGAGAGAGAGGAGAACATACAGGCAGAGGCAGAGATACCTGGGAGAGTCTAGAGTGGACATGACCGGCGGCAGACTGGACCAGGCCGTGCTGGGGGAGAGGGAGGGAGAAGAGGGAAACAGGAGGCTAGGAGGGCAAGAGGCCAAAAAGGGCACAAAGGGACCACTGTAGCCAAGATGGCTGAGTTATATAGGGCAGAGCCACTCAGGAAGGACAGCCCAAGGACAGACAATTCAAGGTAGTGGGCAGGGATTACCAGCCAGGAGGACGCCTAACAGGTGGGGACTGAGGGATGCTGGGAGAACTTGATGGCCAGTGGCAGCTTCAATATGTTAACAGACACCTCAGTGCGCCTTTTGTCCTGGGTTTGAGACCTAACAAGGACCAGAGTTGGGATCCCCAGAATCTACAGGGAAAGTCAGGTGGGTACGTGGCCAGCCTGTGCCTAGGGGGTGAATCGACAGGTGATCCCAGAGCGAGATGGCTACATAGACTAGCCTAAAGGTTGAGCTCCATATTCAGTGAAAGACCCTGCCTCAATAATTAAGGAAGCCACTTTAAGTCAACTTTGGGCCTCCACATATATGTGCATACATGCGTCTGTGCACCATTCGTGTGTGCCCACACACCCATACATGCATATAGACAGGGAAATTTTTTTCTTTTCTGAAGACAGAAATCATCCTTAAACTAAAGAGTACTTGCCATTCTATAGCTCATGCTACAGTGTTGCTCTTTAATTACCAGGCAGTTTGGCTGAGTTCTCTCCTATGGGATGAATCAGAGATGAGGCTCTGGTGGGATCCCATTTTAATTCCAGCCTGTACTGAGTAGAACTGTATGGTTTAGCAGTTTGAAAAGAAATAAATTCGGACATTTTATACATATCTCTTCTTTATCTCACATTCTTCCTCTTCAGCTTCAGCTTTCTCTCCCTGGTGCATTTTTCTCTGGGTTCAGCACAATTCCTGCTTAAAGAGGCCCCGTCTTTCCAGCCCAGGACAGCTCCACCTCTTCTTCTCACAGCCCCAAAGTAAAATCTGCACAATAATGAACCGTGTAAGGGAAGAATGACATCATCACTTAGCGTATTGTGACTTTCCCTGATGCTTCAGAACCTTTGACTAAAACCGGCAAGGATGCACCTTGTGGTATGATGAGCACTGATTTTCTGATTGAGGGGGAAATCTCATTCTGCAGAAACCACGGGGAATTTGTGTCAGAACTGAAAAAAATCCCTAACTTTTACCCTCAGTTCAACTGATGTGTTCTGAATGCTTTGTACAGGAAGCCTTGCTGAACGCGTAGCTATAATTCTTGATAAGCAAAAACAAAGCAAAACAAACTATGCTAATTTAAGGATAATGTTGCTGTCAGTATTTTCGTTGTTCTGGCTCCATGAATGTGCTGCTGATCTTTCCCTCTGCGATGTGGAGTCTCGTAAACATTGGCAGTGATTAGAACGCAGGGCTCTGAAGAAAGCCATGTTTGTTCTGAAACACTTGAGTGCAGCAGTGATAACAGATGCTTAAGCAAACAGGTTTGATTTCAAAGTGGGTTTGGAAGTGAAGTTCGGATCGTATTAAACAATTGTGAAAAAAAGTCCAGCTTCAGCGGCTTTTCAAACATTGAGGAACATTGATTTCAGCAAAGCATATCAAAATAAACAGTTTCTAGTTAATGCTCAGTAGGGCTGGAGGGCGCTGTGTTTCAGAAAGAAATCTAGTTTTCATAAGATTGTTTCGGATTCACAGGACTCGTTTTGAAGACGTTTGAGCAAAAGGGCAAATGGCATGGTCTGTACCGTCAGATTTCATTTGTGTAACCCTATTGTTAGTAATATTTTGTCTCCGTGCTGAAAGTGACAAGAATCCCGAGTTCAATAGTCATGGAAATCTTAGGTTCACCACTGACCTGCCTGCCTGGATCTTTAACTCCCACCCCTTCACTTGTAAAACTGACGACCCTTTCTGAAAGCTGAAGTGAGTTCTGCTTTCTTTCTTGTCTGGATTAAGACTAGCCAAAAATCGATGTAAAATTAAAATTGATCATTTTGACTGTTGATTTTTCCTCCTTCATTAGCTGTAAAGTTGTCCCAAGATTGGCTAAAATAATAATTAGATAAATCTTAACATAAGAATGAAAATATTTAACCTTCAAATTAACATATACTTAACAGCTTTTTTTTAAAAGATCTTTAAATGCAATGGCAATACATCCTGAAGAAGGGGAAAGACTGCTTTTCTGAGTTAATAAATAAACGAACATGCACTACTATGAATGATTTTATGCACTTACTAGATTTGCCACCTAATTTATGTCCATTTTATTTTAAACAAGCCTTAAGAAAATGAATTAACCCACAACAATTTGATTAATATACCTTAATGAAAAGATTTACAATAGAATATTTTTATTTTGGGAACTCTCCAGATAAATACGTTTAAAAAAAGTAGAACCTGACTTTTGTGCATGCATGTGCCCAGTAAAATGAGACAAGAGACACCTTGGAGAATTGCCTTCATTTGTCTGAATATTCCTAGGAAATCTCCCTCATGTTCTGTGTGACCATAAGCAAATCCCACGAGAGAGAGGCCCACACTAACACATGAAAAGATACCTCTGCTGTGACATCAGAAGCTAGACACATTCATCTGCATAGCCTCTTGTTGTTGGCATCCCGAAGTAAACCCCCCATGGAACTTACATTGAGAGGGAAAGTATTCCATGACTGTGATGCACATCTGTCCCCTAGATGGTGCATCTCATAATTAGGTGTGATGAATGTGGGCAACATATTTTGGGAGAATGGAATATGGAAATTCCCTTTGGGGGAGGGAGAGAGGTGAAGTGAGCCCAAGGTGATGCATTTAGGTGGCAAATTTATATGGTTCATGGCTTTTTCTGTTCCTTGTGAAAACTGTTAAATAAAATGAATTTACTCAATTCTTTAGAAACATCTTAAAAACAGAGACTAATGTCTGCTTTCTTCATCTCAGGCAATTCTTCATATTACCAACCTGAGAGTGTCTGCAAAGTACTTTGAACAACTTAGGAAGTGAGAAAACACTAAAACGTTCTTCCTGGGGGAAGACATGGGAACTGAAGCCTGAGAGTTGAGAGAGGAGAGTCTGTAGGAATATTGTATACTGTGTCTAGTTCGTTCAGGATGTTGTAACAAGACTGGGTAGCTCATAAACATCAGAAATTTTTCCTTGTGGTGAGCCATGGTGGTGGCATAGTTAAGTTCTGCTATAAGCCTTCTTCTTGTCTTTAGGCTGCAAGCATTTCTTTGTATACCTCTCATTGTGGAGAGATAGTAAGAAAGACTTCTCTGGGATCCCCTTTCCAAGGACACCAACCTCCTTCATAAGGGCTGACCTCATGACCTACTCACCTCCTAAAGACCAGTGAACTAGGGATTCAAATTTTCAAGACTACAAACTTGTAATCCATTCTGTTTTTATGGGTTTTAGTTTGCAAGAGTACTTGACCATAAAAGATGAGGCCTGGCATCCAGTTATCATTCAATAAGTCAAGCCAGACATTGTAGAGTGGGACTAGTTGGCTGGGAGAGGGGCCTTAGTCTGGTTCTCAGAGAGGTACCATGTGGTCTGCAGCTCTGACAAGAGAATTCAGAAACAATGACAAGAGTGTCAAGTAATGAAGTTCGCCATCCATGTTCCCATCCATGACTGTCTCTTGGTAGCCTATATTTAAAGCATAAATGGCGCTTCTCCTGTTACCTTGTAATGACTCAAAATTATTAATAATATATAGTCCACTGTCTGATGTTAGGTAGAGGGCATTCAACCCATCTCTATTAAACTGCTCAGTGAGTTAATGAATCATGGTGGAAACATTTCCATATGCACCAAAGAACTTCATACTAGCATGTGTGATCAAAGATTTCCCTCTTGATGATTTTCAAATATAGGCTTTTTAGTAAACATCAAACTGTCAGAAAGTGCCAAGCATATCCATGGTTCTATACACAAATGACTAATAATTACCTAGAACTTAATTTTTGCTATGATGAATGACTGTTTACTACTAATATACTAAATGATTTTAAAAAAACCATAAGATTTATCATTGTTAATTAGAATGCTATTAGATTTAGAATAAATTGTGTGTGTGTGTGTGTGTGTGTGTGTGTGTGTGTGTGTGTGTGTATAGAAAGGGGATTTATTAGAGTGACTTACAGGCTATGGTCCTGCTAATCCAACAATGGCAGGCTATGAACAGAAAGTCCAAGAATTCAGTAGTTGCTCAGTCCATGAGGTTGGATGTTTCAACTGATTTTCCATACATGTTGGAATCCCAAAGAAGTAGGCTGTAATGTCAGTGATGGAATAGACTTGCTAGCAAGGTGAGAGCAAGCAGGCAAAGAGCAAAAGCTTTCTTCTTCCATATTTTATATAGACTTCCAAAAGAAGGTGTGACTCAGATTAAAGGTGGGATTTCCCAGATCAAATAATCTGTATTAAAAGTATGTTTTCCCATCCAAGATCTGGATTATCTGTGAATCTTCCTACTTCAGAATAAGCAGAAGTCCCTCATAAGTGTGCCCTCCATTTTTGTGTTTTAGTTAATTCCAGGTGTAGTCAGGTTGACAACTAAGAATAATCATCATATCCTTCTTTTGTTATTTTCAGTAACTAGACCTTAAGACACATTATTTATGTCTATTCTAGAGCAGAATTACATATAACTCATCAAAAACTTACTGAGTAGAACTTCATGGTGCTCTGCCTATGAGTTGTATGTTTTTAAAATTACTTGGATTATACAATCAAAGCATATGTAATAACATTGCTCGTTATACTCAAGTTTAAAGGCTGTAGTGTTACAATATAAAATCATGACTGTCACTACAGGGCAGTCCACAGTGAGGTAAAGGCCACTCACAAAAGCTTCTAACAACAAGTTGACTTCTAAATTTTCTTCTCTTTTGATTTTGTGTCACTAAATTATTTGTCTCTTTACAGTGGACTAGGGTCAAAGGTTTAGAAAAGATGGTTTATGATTGTGGTGGTCTTCACAAGAAGAAAAAGAGGAAAAGTATATAATGGTGTTATAAATACATCCTTACTACTAAGAAAGACAAAACACACTCAACTGGTAAAGGCACTTGCTGCCATGCCTGATGACATGAGTTCAATACCTGTGACCTACATGGCGGCAAAAGAGAGCCAACCCCCACATTGTCCTCTGACCTCCATTTATATGCCACACATACACTCCCACCTCCCACACACATACATACACAATAAATAAATAAATAAAAATGTAAGTTTAATATACCCATAAAGGTCAAAAGCTGTGTCCTCTTATCAAAGATCCACCATTTCTTTATATATACAAAATGGCTCTTTAGCTTCCAGTTATCAGAGCTAGGTCTGGGGTGAGGCAAGTGAGATTCACACATTAGTATAAAATTTAAGAAGTTGCCAGAGTATCAGTCATCAAGATATACTATAGTTTAGTAACACAAATCCATGATGAAGAAAATATCAACATTGCAAATGAAGGCGGGATCTTAACTCTGAAGCTGCATAACCCTACCTTGCCCACCTCTCCCCATCCCACTCTTGTGTAGCACATTGAGGATATTAGGTTATTTCTGGATAATTATAATAGTCACTGACTTGAAGAACTAGGGAGATTTATTAAAAAGAGTGTCTTCTTCCTTGGTAAAGCCATGCCTCATCATGTGAACAAACTGCTTAGCTATGGAGTATTCTCTGGTAGGGAAAAAATGCGTTGTGATTAAAGCCTTCAAATTGCATGCAAGCTTGACTCTTTTGAGATCCATTCATCTTTAATTACCATCATGCCCTTGCTAGTTTGAACCTGCCCTCTCTCTTGAAGAGACAGGTATGACAAGAGAATTGGAGGTGGAGAGGAGCAAAAATGGTGTGCTGATCAGTGTGGGAAGTAGCATGATGTGGCCAAGAACAAGCCCTGGGTGACTTCAGTGACATCAGCAGTTCACAGTGGGGATGCTGGTGAAAGACACCTTCTTAAAGACACAAGGAGACAAGACTGCTTGGGATTCATACCAGTCCATTTGGGAAGATGGTTGAAAAGTGGAAATATCAAGGAAATCGAGGGAAAATAATCCACGAAATCTTACATCAGTTATTTCCAGGGAAAAGTGAGAATGTACACAGGCCCCTATATGGAAGGAACACAGACTAATAACTGCTTCAAAACTGGTGTTTATTAAAAGCCTTGACCATAAAGCTGGACCTCACCTCTCTGTATTCCTCATAAGAGTATATCCTTACACTGTAAAAAGAAAGATAAATTCACAAATATGTGCAGATCAAAGCAGAAAGAATACTTTTTTTTTTAAAAAAAGCACAAGTTAGACTTTCAAATAAAAATTTAGAAATATCTAACTAATTTAATTTTGAAAATGTTAGGAAGAATGGAAGAATCATAACCACAGATAACAGAGTATCATGATGCTATAAGGAAGGTTAGAATATCAGAGAAGAAAGGAACTGAGACTTGGGGAAACAGGGAGAAGTTAAAACTTCAAAGGAGAATTAAAATTCCCATATGGAAAGTTTCAAATATTCTCAAAGACAAAGTGACTAGTATAATGAACCCTTATGTATCCATTGTTTAGCTTCGGGTCATTGTTTAGCAGATCATGTCAATGGAAATGCTTGAGCAAAGAAGCTTTTGTATCAGAGCATATTTTGCCTTCTCCCTATAAGATAATAGTTATGTAGTTATTTTGGGGGTTGTGGGTTGTTTTGTTTGTTTGTTTGTTTGTTTGTTTGAGACAGGGTCTCTCTGTGTAGTCTTGACTGTCCTGGAACTCTCTCTCTCTGTTGCCCAGGCTGGTCTTGAACTCAGAGATCCACCTGCCTCTGCGCCCTGAGTGCTGGGATTAAAGACATTTACCACCACATCTGGTTGTGTAGTCTCTTTCAAAGGTTCAAAATAAAAAGATCTGTAAGTCCTTTTTTGATCTGTCTCTTTTATTTAAGTAGATTTCTCCCTTGAAGTTAGACGGTGTGGAAGAGATAGGTAAGGATTCTGGAGGCCTGATGGCTGAGTTGAATTCCAGCACTGCCACTCACTTTGTGTGTGGTACGGAGCAGGTTACATGTGCTCCCATGTCCTACTCCCCACTGCCCACATGAAGGTGAAGAAGCAGTACTTTCCTCACAGGGCTCCTGTTAGGATAAAGTACACACTAGTTCCAGGAATACAGAAAGCACTATATAAAGTCATTATTGTTGCCCAACCTAAGGTACTCACATCCCATGTTCAGCTTATGAAATGTCATAAATTAAACAATCCAGCAAGTAAACCATAAAACAGAAACTACTGCCCTCTGAGCCCTTTTCATGTCCCTTAGTAGTCACTGCCCCTCTCTAAGGGAAACTGCTATCCTGACTTCATTAATTTTACTGAGAGCCATGGGTAAGCCATACTATTCTGAAGTAATAAGGGACCATGGTATAGCTTTTTTTAAAATCTAAGACTTTATCTATGTGCTGATTCCTCTCTTAACAGAGCTTATGTTTTGGTTTTTAGGTTGAAAAAGCTCCTTGAACAAGAAAAGGCTTACCAAGCCCGCAAAGAAAAAGAAAATGCTAAGAGGCTCAATAAACTTCGAGACGAGCTTGTGAAACTGAAGTCCTTTGCACTCATGCTGGTGGATGAGAGGCAGATGCACATTGAGCAGCTGGGCCTGCAGAGTCAGAAAGTGCAGGACCTCACCCAGAAACTGAGGGAGGAGGAAGAGAAGCTCAAAGCCGTCACCTACAAATCCAAAGAAGACCGCCAGAAGCTGCTCAAGTTAGAAGTGGACTTCGAACACAAGGCCTCGAGGTTCTCCCAGGAGCACGAAGAGATGAATGCCAAACTGGCGAACCAGGAGTCTCACAACAGACAGCTTCGACTCAAGCTGGTTGGCTTATCTCAAAGGATCGAAGAACTGGAAGAGACCAATAAAAACCTTCAGAAGGCCGAGGAAGAGCTTCAGGAGCTGAGGGATAAAATCTCCAAAGGGGAATGTGGGAACTCCAGCCTCATGGCAGAGGTGGAAAGCCTGCGGAAGCGCGTGCTGGAGATGGAGGGCAAGGATGAAGAGATCACTAAGACGGAGGCCCAGTGCAGGGAGCTGAAGAAGAAGCTGCAGGAGGAGGAGCATCACAGCAAGGAGCTCCGGCTCGAAGTGGAGAAGCTGCAGAAGAGGATGTCGGAACTGGAGAAGCTGGAGGAAGCCTTCAGCAGGAGTAAGTCGGAATGCACTCAGCTCCATCTGAACCTGGAGAAAGAGAAGAATCTAACCAAAGACCTGCTGAATGAGCTGGAGGTGGTCAAGAGTCGAGTTAAAGAACTCGAGTGCTCGGAAAGTAGACTGGAGAAGGCTGAGTTGAGCCTCAAAGATGACCTCACGAAGCTCAAGTCCTTCACTGTGATGCTGGTGGACGAAAGGAAAAATATGATGGAAAAAATAAAGCAAGAAGAGAGAAAAGTGGATGGGTTGAATAAAAACTTTAAGGTGGAACAGGGAAAGGTTATGGATGTCACTGAAAAACTAATCGAGGAAAGCAAGAAGCTTTTAAAACTCAAGTCCGAGATGGAGGAAAAGGTGTCCAGTTTGACAAAGGAGAGGGATGAATTGATGGGTAAGCTGAGAAGTGAAGAGGAGAGGTCCTGTGAACTAAGCTGCAGCGTGGACGTACTGAAGAAGCGGCTTGATGGCATAGAGGAGGTGGAAAGGGAAATAAACAGAGGGAGGTCAGGCAAGGGGCCTGAGTTCACCTGCCCCGAGGACAATAAGATCAGGGAACTAACGCTGGAAATCGAGAGGCTGAAGAAGCGTCTCCAGCAGCTGGAGGTGGTGGAAGGCGACTTGATGAAGACGGAGGATGAGTATGACCAGTTGGAGCAGAAGTTCAGAACCGAGCAGGATAAGGCAAACTTCCTCTCGCAGCAGCTGGAAGAAATCAAGCACCAAATGGCCAAGAACAAAGCCATAGAGAAAGGAGAGGCGGTGAGCCAGGAAGCCGAGCTGCGGCACAGGTTTCGGCTGGAGGAGGCTAAGAGTCGTGATTTGCAGGCTGAGGTGCAGGCTCTCAAGGAGAAGATCCACGAGCTGATGAACAAAGAAGACCAGCTGTCCCAGCTCCAGGTGGACTATTCGGTCCTTCAGCAAAGGTTTATGGAAGAAGAGAATAAGAACAAGAACATGGGGCGGGAGGTTCTCAACCTGACCAAAGAGCTGGAGCTGTCCAAGCGCTACAGCCGCGCTCTCAGGCCCAGCGGGAACGGCAGGAGGATGGTGGACGTGCCAGTGGCCTCCACCGGAGTGCAGACCGAGGCGGTGTGCGGGGATGCTGCGGAGGAGGAGACCCCGGCTGTGTTCATTCGCAAATCCTTCCAGGAAGAAAATCACATCATGAGCAATCTTCGACAAGTGGGCCTGAAGAAGCCCATGGAACGGTCCTCGGTCCTCGACAGGTATCCCCCAGCAGCCAACGAGCTCACCATGAGGAAGTCCTGGATTCCTTGGATGAGAAAAAGAGAAAACGGCCCTTCTACCCCACAAGAGAAAGGGCCTCGGTCAAACCCAGGTGCAGGGCACCCCGGGGAGCTGGTCCTAGCACCAAAGCAGGGCCAGCCCCTGCACATCCGCGTGACACCAGACCACGAGAACAGCACCGCGACCCTGGAGATCACAAGCCCCACGTCTGAAGAGTTTTTCTCTAGTACCACCGTCATTCCTACCTTAGGCAATCAGAAACCGAGGATAACCATTATTCCATCACCCAATGTCATGTCGCCAAAGCCCAAAAGTGCAGATCCCACTCTCGGCCCAGAACGAGCCATGTCCCCTGTCACGATTACTACTATTTCCAGAGAGAAGAGCCCGGAAGGTGGAAGGGGTGCCTTTGCAGACAGGCCCTCATCTCCCATCCAGATCATGACGGTGTCAACATCCGCAGCTCCCTCTGAAATTGCTGTCTCTCCTGAATCCCAGGAAGTACCAATGGGAAGGACTATCCTCAAAGTCACCCCAGAAAAACAAACTGTTCCCACCCCGGTGCGGAAGTACAACTCCAATGCCAATATCATCACCACGGAAGACAATAAAATTCACATTCACCTGGGTTCTCAGTTTAAACGATCCCCGGGGCCTGCAGCTGAAGGCGTGAGTCCAGTTATCACCGTCAGGCCTGTCAATGTGACGGCTGAGAAGGAGGTTTCCACAGGCACAGTCCTTCGCTCTCCCAGGAACCACCTCTCTTCACGACCAGGTGCTAGCAAAGTGACCAGCACTATAACCATAACCCCGGTCACAACGTCATCCACACGAGGAACCCAGTCAGTGGTGAGTAGGGGAGGACCCAGAGCAAAGGGCAAGCAGGGTGGGGGGGTGGGAGAGGAGAAGGGCTGGAGGGGGTAGCCGGTAGTGGGGGAGTGGAGGAGGGCAGGACACTAACCAGCCCCAGAACAAAAAAGAAACCCCTGGCCTGCATCCAGACACTTCCCGGGCAGCTGCCTGCACAGATGGAAAATGATCTCACCTAGAACTGAAAATTCACATTTTGATAAATTAAATCAATAAGAAAATATGTCATTTATTCATGTAAGTTTATGGAGACCCCAAAACATACTTGCAAAGACAATCTCTTTGAAATGGTACTATAGAATAATCATAAGGTTTAAAATGTGATTTTTTTTCTATATTCAAAATACTTTTTAAAAATAAGCAGTCTGTATACAGGAAGAATTAAAACTGTTTCCAGGTTTATTTCCATGGTGTAAATGTCCAGTGGTGATTATGTATGGCCACAGCCGTACTTTATTCCAAAATTAGGAGTGAAAAATTTTCATATTAAAATCTTTTAAAAGGGAAAGAAGTGACTCTATATGTCTAAAATCTGTATTTTATTTAACAATATCTTGCAAAGAGTATGCATTTTTTCATAAATATTTATTTGATGACTAGATGAGGTGATAAGTTTGAAAATGTCTGAAGTACATCTTAAGTGTAAATTGTGTTTTTTCAAATACTTCTAACAACTGTCTCCATTTACTGGGGACAAATTTCTTTTTTTTTAAGACTGATTTCAGTTTTTATTTGTGTTTTCTAGCAAATGATTATCATAACGCACATGCATTATTCTGGGTCAGGGGTATGGAAGAGTATATAACTTAAGATTACAACTACGCATTAGCTTAAGAGATAAATATTGATCACATGGGAAGTCTGCAGCAAGTAAAATTGTTACATTGTTCTCTTAAAAGCAGACTAAATAAACAGACTGAGTACACAGTAGTCTGAGTGACCTCAAGGTGTATTGTTATCGCTGGCTGTGAGGTCCAACAGAAGTTCTAATTTCTTAGAACATAAGAGTTTTTTTTTTTAACTTTTATTAATTCTTTGTGGATTTCAAATCATGCATTCTGATCCCACTTATTTCCCTATCCCCTCATATCCACCCTCTGCCCTTGCAACCTCCCCACAAAACAAAACCAAATTTAAAAGAAAAGCCAAACCAAACAAAAAAACAAATGGGGGAGGGGCAAGAGAAGAATCCTGTCATGGAAGCTGTAGTGTGGCCCGTTGAGTCACACAGTCTACCCTTTAGTCCATTCATCTTTACTTGCAAGTGTTCATTGCCAGGAGTCATTGGTCTGGCTCGAGGCCTCTGGCTTCTGCTGCACCACCCATACTGGGCTCTCAGTGGGGCTCCTCCTGTTGTCCTGTGTCGTGGAGATCCTGCTGTTTTGGATCTGTAGGATCGGGGACAAATTTCCTGTACAACAGCACATACCTCTTAAATATTAATTCAAACTAACAGGCTAGAAATTGTGATTCTTAGCTACAGAGCATATTCTACAGCTTATGGTGAAATCTCTTAAAAGCAAACTCATTATTGAAATACATGAGCCATGGCCCGTCTTCCGATATCTTTAGTATCATTTACACTAATTCTCTGTGTACAGATTCAAGGCAGACTTTATAGTGTGAATCGGTCATTGCTTTGGCAGGAAAGCTTTGAGTTATTGGCTCCACTGGAGTCAAGCAGCATCCAGCATTGTTAGCCTTCTCAAAGGATGCTGCACTGTTTCTCAGCACGACAAAGCATAGCTCTGTTGGGCAAGGTCTTTTGTCTCTGCATTTTGTAAACAGATAGTGGAGGTGTAAATCATTGTATTGTAGAGCAGATTCTTCTGCTGCTGCATCATCTCCTCATTTTGAAGTTCAGATTGATAGTCTTACCCTCTGGCTGCCACTTAAGCCCTAGACACAAATAAGATTTAAAAACAATTACGTATGATTGCACAGGCCTAAATGATGGCGGTCCATGTATTTTGGTAAATTCGACAAAATAAAATTTAGATCAGCAAAAAGGTTTAGGAGACTACTCTTAGAATATAATCAGTGAAGCTAGTTCATTTGGGCGTTCATTTGTTTACTTTTTATTGTGCCTCAGCCACACTTCCCACTGTGGCGTTCGGTGCTGGGGTGTAGAGATCTGTAAATGTTCCCGAGTCAGTGAGGCAGGACTAGAACTTAATCGTTCTGTGATAAAGGTATGCACAAAGGAACTACCAGAGGAGGCATCACAGGTCAGAAGGCTTGGGGAGGGGTACATAGATAAGCAGAATGTGTGAAGGCATGGCCATATGAAGGGGCCTGGTGAGTTTGGGGCATAGTGAGTGATCCCATTGTGCTGTAGCAGTGGCCGTGGGCAAAGTACAGGTGCAGGATATGCAAACACACTCAGGGATTAGGCATTGGCTTATGAAACCTACATTTAGTTTCTCTGAGTAGATAAAGGGAGTCACTGAAAAGTTAACGAATGATCCTGAAAATATTTTACGTTATTCCCGAAAGATATTTCTATCAAACATCTGAATGGACAAATAGAACACAGGCTGACAAGTGCCATTCCAGTTCTCTAGGCTAGAGATGGTATAGGATTAGATGGCGGCAGTGACAATGTAAATAGGGACATATTGAAAATAGAACTGAGAACCAGGAATGGTGGTATATGCTAGTAATTCTAGCACTCAGGAAACGGGCAAGAGGGCTGCAGGTTTCAGCCCAGCCTGCACTGCATAGTAAGAACCTGTCTCAGAAGGAAGAGGAGAAAAAACAAGAATTTAAGATTTTACAGCAGCGTACACGCAGAGGGTGGCTCAGAGGTTCCTGTCTTTGCTGTGTAAGTAGGGTGAGAAATGTAAGGACATTTGCTGGGGATGAGAACAAGCAGTGTGACACTTTATAAGATGCCACATGATGCTGTCTATGTCCAGTGAGTAGTTGGAAATTAGATCTGCCCTGCAGAAGGGGCTGGAGGCGAGAGGTTCTAGGGCTGGGAGGCATGGAATTCCAAGCAAGGAGATTCTCAGGGTAAAAGTGGAAACCTTACTAAAAGGGCTGAGACCAGGACATGGTGGCACATCTAAGAGGCAGGCGGTGTCGAATGAACCATCAGGAAAATACAGGAGTCGTCAGAGATTGGAAGCATTGGCCAGACTCAGACAGAGACCAAAGCAATGCACTGGGAGGAACATTGTAAGAAGATGGGCGTGGTCAGGGTGCCAATTAAAACAGGAAAGTCTGAGGTCATAAGTAGGTGAAAAGAGCCACTTCCTCTGAAATGGCAGGAAAACAGGACAGTGGCATGCCTCTAAGAACTAGGTTTTGAGGTCATCTTGGGTAGGGATAAAGAAGGTGAACTTAGGTTTGAGAGGGAAATTCAGCATAGATGTTAGGAAGGGAAAAGGGAGGGTTCTGAGTAGGTTAGATGCCAACTCCAGCTTTCTGAGTCCTTTTCCGTGGGACGGGTTGTTGTGGATGCTCCTTTGTGACAGGAATTATGCCAACGCACAGGTTTAGGGCATAACTGGGGCCACTCACCAACGTATCCTTTTTGTCTGTGTTTTCTCTTACAGTCGGGACAAGATGGGTCATCTCAGCGGCCTACACCCACCCGCATTCCTATGTCAAAAGGTATGAAAGCTGGAAAGCCAGTAGTGGCAGCCCCAGGAGCAGGAAATCTGACCAAATTCCAGCCTCGAGCTGAGACTCAGTCTATGAAAATAGAGCTGAAGAAATCTGCAGCCAGCAGCACTGCCTCTCTTGGAGGGGGGAAGGGCTGAGGGCAGTGGCTAAGGGGGTATGTTGTAAGGATGCTACTGCTGCTATGGAAACCAACCTGCCTCTGTTTGTGCCAACCCTCTACATGTACTACTAACTTAAGTTTTAAGTATCTTGTTTATAAAATAACCATCTAATAGCCATGCGGTTTTTTTTTCCCCTATTTTGTGCATTTGTTTCAATGCAGGGAAATAGAACTGATTAGCAGAATTGCTGTTTGCTGAACGCTTTGTTGAAGATGCTGGCCCTAAGACAGGGTCTGGCCTGAGTTCAGTTTTACTTCTAGCATGTGGCCCCATCGAATTTAGCTCATCAGCTAAGAAGCCCTCAGTCTCTTCACCAGTGAGATTTGGGGGCCAAATTACATACTCCTGAAGGCTGGCTCCCAAATTTTCTAATTGTAAGCCAAGTTTAATAGACTCAGTTCTACATTTTTTCCCCCAAAAAAACTATTTTGAAATAAGACAGAGTTTAACAATTGTCATTGTGCACTATCAAGTCTTGAGTTTAATATCTGTGATGTAAGGAAAAATTTTTCAAAGCTATTGCAGGGCCTTTAAAATCTGGAGAAACAAAAGCTCCTCAGATGACTTCAGGAAACACCTTGACATGAAATAAAATGAAGATGAACTGTGGAATCTGAAAAAGAGAGTTTGATTTATTTGTGTGTGTTTGTGTGTATTCTAGAAGTTGTGGCCACCTCAAACCACTCCCAGGATTTCGTAGACAATAACTTTGAACCATTAGGATCAGAGTTCTGCTCTGTTCAAGTGTGCAATTGGTTGAAATTGTAGAGAAATGGATTAAAGCTGCCAAACGTCCCCTTAAAAGCTCAACAGAAACAGTGACAAAGAGAAAACATCAGAAAGCAAAGTTAGGCACTTCAATGCCAAGGAAAAAGTGACATCATCCATAGCTTAATTGAACTCAGTATTTTCCTTGGTTAAGTGTGGACTCTGTTTGCAGATGTAGAACAGATCATGATTTGGGGTGCGTGTGTGTGCCTGTTGGTATGTGTGGTGTGGGGAAGTACTTTATTATTACTGTCAGTTTTACTCATGTTTGAATAATTTTCTTTAATTTTTGAGCATGTTCTAATAAGCATGGGACAGAGTGTAAATGCAGAATGATGCCATGTGTCTGTGAGATTAACCTTGAAAAAGTAGGTTTTGTGCTTCATGGTCATATAACCACAAATGAGCTCCAGGCTGGTAAACTACAGCTTAGCATACCACCATCTCATGCAGGCCATATCTTTGCCAAAATTTCTGAGCCACATAGGTGAATTTTATAAAATTACGGTAACTACAGAGTTCCAGATTTGTACATTTCCATTTCTGAATTCTTAAATTTCCAAAATCACATGGGATAGCACACATTTTTGGTGTTTGAGAAAGGCAAATTGGAAAAAGAAGATGTGTGCTTTGTTTTCAGACTGTGAGCCAATGTTTCACGATGAAGTGCCTCTCTGCATTCCTTTCTGAACCAGACGCCTTATACCCTACAGAACACGGATTGAATTGTATGTGTGATGGTGGGTGTGGCCGCCTCCAATTCTCTACACACACTTTAGGCAGATCTGTCACCAGCTGCTCATTGGTTCTCAGTGTATGTATTAAAATATGTTTAGCAACCACATTAACAACAACCCAGAATGCTGGGTCCAGAAGATTAAAGAGAAATAGAGATTAGCTAAGATGTGTATGATGTGTATGATCATTGGACAAGACAGTTTGCCAGTTAGAATACGGACTTGTGTTTTTTAAGGGACTTTCTGCACTCTAATCAATGGACATCCAACCCTTTCAAAGACAAGTCCATTCCTTGTTTTACTAGTGCCTGCCTTTGTTTATGAGGTATGAGGTACTACTGTTCTATGAAATACTTCTCTCGAGCAATGACAGCGTCAACTGCTGTGCCCCTTTTCGGCTCTGTCTGACCTTCTTTAAGGGGCTTTACACTCACAGTGTCACTGGCTGATCGTCTTGCTTTTACCTGCCCACACCATGGTTACATCACTTCCTCCTGGAAGTTGATATCACCTCTGGGAGAGTGCTCAGAAGGCCTTAACCGTGAATGTACAGGATGTTTATGTGTGTAGATCTGGCATAGAGCCACGGACAAGGACAACTGCTAAGAAAACTTGGCAGAACAATACATAGTCACTTCAGAAATGACAGAAAGCAACCGCCGGGAAAGTTTCTCTTTGTAATTTTAGAACCAATGGTACATTTATTGGATAGCCTTTTTTTTTTTTTAAAAGCACACATTAGAAGTGGAATACACAGGGGATAGGAAGTGGAAGATTAAATGCAGCCCGACTCTGTCTTCCATTGGTAAATGTTTCTAAGACGCTACTTAATGTACTTTGTAGGAGTGAATGGGCTAAAAGTTTAGACTCTTTTCTCTGTTGTGAATCCTACTGTATGCTAAAATAAAAGCAGTCTCACAATGGTGGACGTGTATAGTGTTTAACTACTGTCTGGATCCTGTAGTGAGAAATTCTAAGAGGTAGGGCACATGTCATTTCCACAGAGTTCACTATCTAGGAATGTGCTGGTACAATCCACACAGCTAAAGAGGAGACCTTGGTCTTCCACACTTGTGAATCAACTGAATATATTGAGGACACCATGATGGTGACTACCTGCCCCACATGGTCCTGGGAATGCTCTGATATGGGCTATTGCTGCAGCACGTCTATCACATCACTGCTGTGAGCTTCACGTCTAGGGCATTTGGTTAAACAGGGCCACTGGCTTCCTATCATATTTGCAGGAGGACAGGTTGATGGATAGCAGTTGGGTCTCTCTGGAGATGTTAGTACATTCATCAAGGGTTTCAGAAGATCCTTTACTTGGTTGTTTTCAAGAATGACATGAAGACCAAACATTGAGGTTTAGCCTAAGGAAAGTATCATTTCCGTGGTGAAACATACCCAGGAGTGAAAAATGTGAAGAAGACTTGGAGTTCTCATTCCGTTGTAAATTCAGAGTACTGAGGGAAGAATAAGACTTCTGTGTTGATCAAAACCATAGGAATAAAGAGGAGAAGAGCACATGGGGGCTGTTGAGATGGTTCTGTGCTGGGCACTTGTCTAGCATTGTAACATCCTAGTTTTTATCTGAAGCAATAAAAGAAGGGAGATATGTGTGTTTTGGAGGCTGAAGAACAGACAGAGAGGAGAGAGAGAGAGAGAGAGAGAGAGAGAGAGAGAGAGAGAGAGAGAG
>CABHPR010121413.1:1354-21343 GCA_902168415.1 Peromyscus melanophrys | reverse complement strand
AGAGAGAGAGAGAGAGAGAGAGAGAGAGAGAGAGAGAGAGAGAGAGATTCCCTCTCCCTTGCCCTCCCTCTTTCCATAAGTGCTCACCACTGTGCTACACTTCCAGCCTCAGATTCTCCTTTTATCTGTCATTTCTATACAGGCAATAAACACACTCTAGCATCTTCTAGCATAGTGAACCTTTCCCTTCATCTGTGCAGGCTTCTGTAGCACCTGCTGTCTCCACCCATGCCCACCTAAGCTGTTGACAGGACAGTAAACATGTTCTGCCTCTACTCTCACACTGCAAACTTATCCTTAACATTTTATTTTTATTTTTTTAGAGACATGGCTTTTAATCATGTGACTGTGTGGGGGTAAATGCGTGTGAGTGCAGGTACCCTTCATAGGCCAGAGACGTTGGATCTCCTGGAGGTCGAATTACCAGCAGTTGGGAGCTACCCAGCTGTATATTGACCTCCAGCCCTCTGCAAGAGCAGAGCATGCTTTTAACTGCTAAGCCAGCCTCAACCTTTTCTTTTTAAAAAATAATCCATGCACATTGTTAAAATATCAGTCCATGATAGAAGACAATAAAAATAGTCATTCCTTACTTTTTCCCTCTGACCCAAGGTTTTCCTTGGAGACATCTTTTCCAACTCTTACCCATTTCTTCAGACATTTGTCTCCATATTTGTACAATGTCCTTGTACTCCAGCCTCTTATTTCTGGATTTTAGATATATTATGTCTTCCTATTACTGTTTCGGTGGTGAACATTTAAACTTCTAACTTTTCCCTCTTATCTATCCTCTCAACACAATCATGTAACATTCTTTATTTATTTACTTTTATTTGTCTTTTTGTTGTTGTTGTTTTAGAGAGTTTCTGTGTAGCCCTGGCTGTCCTAGAACTAGCTCTGTAGACCAGGCTGGCCTCGAACTCACCAGGATCCACCTGCCTCTGCCTCCCAAGTGCTGGGATTAAAGGTGTGTGCCACCACCGCCCGGCTCACGTCACATATTTTTGATATAGCAGTTATATGTTCCAAGTGTTTATAAAATGTGCACAGTGGAAATTTGAATATGGTTCCCTGCTGAGCCAAGCTGTGCACGAGCAATGTGCTCTCTTCCTCTTGACACTTCTTCCAAGGAATAATTACTTTAATCTTTCATCTGTTTGATTTCCTATGTATCTATTTTAGTTTTCCCAAACACTCCATTTGGTTTGCCAAACACCGATCAGTAATTTTTCCAACACTTAAACACAGCAGTTTTCTATTTCCCCACAGAGGCCTTCCCAGTGCGGCTCTCTGCTTCCTTCCCTCAAGCTGGACTGGTTGTCCTCCAAGACTGCTGCCCGGCTGTGGGCCTTTTGCCTGAACTGAATCCAGACTCAACTCTACTCCCCTCCCCTCTCCTCCCCTCCCCTCCCTTCCCCTCTTCTCTTCTCTTTTCCTCCCCTCCCCTCTTGCCCCACATGAAGAGGTCAGAGGACAATTTTCAGGAGTTGACTCTCTTTCTACCACAGGTTCCAGGGACCTAACTCCGGCGTCAGGCTTGTGCATCAAGTGCTTTAACTTGCTTTCACTTTCCAGGCTCTGGACCCCATTTTCTTTTATTCCTTATCTTTCATGTCTAAACACCCACGTTCTGTTTCAAAAGCGCATTTTTCTGTAGTTTCTATAGAAAGAACACCTGTACTAACCTCTCTGTAGCAGGTCATGCTTCTAGAACTAACTAGGTTATTGGAGGTGATGTGTTCACTGTTCCCATGTGTCAACTTTCCATGGCCTCATTCGGTCTGTGCTGTCCATTGTCCCTGTGACCAGGACCTCTAAGATCAGTTTTGGTTCTCCTTGAAAATAAATCTCTGGGCTTTGGTGACAATTGTTTTAGGCTGCTGTTTTCCCCATGATCAAACATCAGGCTCTCTTGCTCCCGATTTTAGCTATATTCTTGTTAAGATTGATGTTTCTCACTCATCTGTCAAGAGCTCCTTTGCAAGCTTGTTCTAGTTGTTTTATACACTTCCACGGCTTCAGTGGCCACCCACATGCTGATGACTCCTAAACGTCTATCCCAACTGTGTTATCCAGCTTTGTACTGTGTCTCTACCCAGTCTACTTGCCTCAAAACCATTCTCAGCACCTCTCCATCCTTCTTCCAAGACTTTTCTATTACTTTCTAACTTGGCAGTGGTTATCTGATCCTTTCAGTCACCAGAGCTAGGAACTCAGTCACCTGTGTAGGTTCCTTCTCTGTGTCCAAGTGGACTTCTTCAGCAAGTTCTGTTTGCTCTAATCCCCTCACTTCTCTAGCATCCAATCCCACATTTCCATTTCTGTCGTCGGTGCCTAAATTGAGGCTGTGATCACTTCTCATTTGCATCACTCTCACGCCCTCCGGCTGTCATCATCTCTCAGAACTTTGATTCATTTGTCATTGTGCTTTCCAACGTGCACGTTGATCATAACCTCCCTCTAGTGAAGCCTCTAAAGACTTCTCATCACAAACAGGATACAGCGGCATTTCCATGGCTGGGCTCTGTAGCTCTCAGATCTGAGCACCTTTCCCTTGTTCTGAGTCATGTTACACTCTGAGCTCATGGAATTGCTCAACTTGTTTCTCTGTCCTGTATTGCCCTCACTTCTATTGTCTGGCAGTTACGTCCTTCCCTGTTCCGAGTTTCTTACACAGACAACGGTCTCCAGGAAGATGAACTATAATCTTAGGGTTTATCTTAGGATTTGAAAGGCTTGCCCATCACCGTAAAAAGCTTGGTACTGATGGTAGAGAAGTGAAGCCAGCCCCTGAGATGGCAAGAAGTGGGTCTAATAAGGTGTTCTCCCATTGCAAACCTGTGAGGATCTCACTGGAGGAATTAACAAGTCCCACGTGAGAACATGGGGTGAAGTTGGTGGGGTTGGAGGAAATTCAGGCGCCTTAACGGGAAGCACAAAGACATTTTCAGATTTATAAATGCCTTTTCCCCTTCCTCCCTCTTCTTGGCTTCCCCAGGGGTTGCCTCAGAGGGTAGGCATGCTCTTCAGATTCATGAAGGACACTCCTCATTTTATAAATCAAAAATCACTACCCTCAAGCAGGGTTCAGATTTAGGATAAATACTAACGAGATTCTCCAGAAGGAGGGCGTTGATGAACAGTGGACAGGCTGTTGAGAAGGCTGAAAACCAGGAGATTGGAGTAGCACTTTTTTTTTTCTGTCGCCAAAATGCTGTGTCCTTTGGCAAATCATCTTACTATGGCTTGTGGTTTAGCATTTCACTAGATGATTCTGGATTCCCTCTGCAGTAATAATATGATTACTTCAATGTATATGGCAAGGCGCTTGCAAGAACCTGCTTCACACCACCCCATCCCCCAAAAACTAATGATTATTTTCTTATTTGGGTTCTCTTTATTTTGTTGTGTTCTGAATATGTGATGGACAGAGCTGCAGAGTCACAGAGGTGGTAGGGGCTGATTCAGACCTTACAGATAAAGGTGGCAATTGTCTTTATAATTTAAGTAAAAAAAAATCATTGTGTGTGTATGGATGTTTTGTCTGCGTATGTGACTGTGCACTGTGTGCATACCTGGTGCTCACGGAGGCCAATGAGGGCAACAGATCCCCTGGAACTGAACTTACAGGTGGTTACGAGCCACCATGTGGTTGCTAGGAAGTGAACCCAAGTCCTCTGGAAGGGTATCCAGTACTGCAGAGCTATATCGGGCCTTCCCACTACCCACCCCACACACACTCTGGGTTTTGTTGTTGTTGTTGTTTAGTTTTTTTGTTGTTTGTTTGTTTTTTGTTGTGAGACAGGTTATCTCATTGGGACCTGCTGCTCACTGATGAGGCTAGAGTGGCTGTTCAGTCATTGAACACCCAAGATCTGGTCACCTGTCTCTGCCGCTCTAGTGCGGGACTATAAGCACATCGTCACACCCAGCATTTGGTATGAGTTCCTGGAACCAAGCTCAGGTCCTCACGCTTGTACAGCAAGCACGTCATGGACTGAGCCGTCTCCCCAATCCCAAGTCCTAAAGTTGTCTGGGGATTGTATGTATGTGTAACAGGTGCATGCAGGAGCCTGCAGAGGTCAGAAGAAGGCACCAGATTCCCTGAACTAGAGTAACAGGTAGTTAAGAGCCAGCATGTGGGCGCTGGGAATTAAATCCAGGTCTCCTGCAAGAGCAGTAAGCACGTTTAACCGCTGAGCTGTCTCTCCAGCACCCTTACCCTAACAGTTCTAACTTTATAGATAGGTTTAAACATTTAGTCTATGTTCCTGAAAGAGTAAAACCTGGGCACAGGGGGCTCAAAATTTACATATGTTCCCATCATTTTGCTTTTATTTATAGATAATGTTATATTTGAGGGAAGCAGTTCAAATTTGCTCGTTCTGGGAATAACATTCAGTGCTAGAGGTAAGGATTGGCTTGCCTGAAAAATAAGTGATTAGTAATAATTATTGGTGACTCCTATAACCTAGAGAGATGATGGGCTTATTTGGGCTGGTGATGGTGGAGGAAGAACTGTTTTTGGGAAGGAATCAAATAAAGGGCTCAATGATTATGAAACCCCAAGAGAGATGATATCATCTGGTTCAAAAGTTTTCTGGAACAAATGACAGAACTGATTATCGGAAGTATTTTTAATTAGCTGAGCTCAATCCAAAACAAGGAGTACAAGTCCAAGCCAACAGAGGAAGTTTGTTGGACTTCCTATTTAAAACAGATGTTTTATCAGGATTTCTGAATGTGATAATAGGATTGTATCCCGATGTAGTTTAGGGAACTTGGACATGCATAAAAACAAACAATATCTAGGTGACCTTCCTTCTAAATGGCATACAGGATATTTGTAGGGCATTTCTGCAGGTGGGTAAGTTACCTGGAGAGCAGCGAGCTCAAAGCTGAGGTTTGGAAGCTTGCAGAGGGGAAGAAGAAGGCTGGTGTGGGTCCTCCACAGAGTCCCTGGTAAGGAGGGAGACATGGAACAGGGAGGCAGGCTATAGCGCAGCAGCCAGATGGGCAACAGTCATGAGGAAACTCTTTACGTTGATGTAAAATTTTCTATGAACAAAGCCATCCTCCTCCCTAGATACAGAGCCCTTCTACAAGGCAAGATGCCACCACGCTTTGTCTTTGCTGTGTGAGCTTAGAGTTCAGCTATTAGATGAGTTTGGTTGAATTTACTGGAGGGGACCTTTTAAAACACAGAGCTCAAGAGCTCTTTGTAGATATTTTGGCAGAGTAAAAGTACACACATTGCATGGGAAGGAGGTAATGTCTTGTGAGGGAGGACATCTTTCCCACTCTGTAGCACTCTCCCAGGAAGAAGCAGATTTCCAACTTGCTGTTAAGTTGTCCCACTCTGGCATTCAAGGGAATGCTCCCCGAATTTCTCCCCAGATCCTACCCCATTCATGTGGCTTTGGAATCCAAGTCGTCTGATTGGTTAAAAGTTTCTGTGATACCATTCACAAGGGAATCGGTGCTAAGTAAGGTCAGAAATGAAGCAAAATTTGGAAGTGATGACGTTTAGTTTGCTTTGTGTGGAACTTATCTAACAGCTAGTGTAACAAAAGAGTAGATTAGCACCTTCTCACAACAACATCAGAATAGCAAATAATGTGTCTTCTATGTTGCCCACAGTTTCTTAAGGAGAAAACAGCATGATAACAAGTGAAAGAAATGGAAAGTTTGAATTTTGGTAAATTCTTGTCAAAAGTATATAAAAATCCAGTGTCCTCCATATGCATATGACATTCACAATTTAAAGATTTTTTTCTTTCAATTAGAAAAAAAAAGAAAAGAAAATTATGCAGATAAGTGCCTGGGTATTAAAAACTGCCAAGTCCAAGTGTTTTTGTTATTTTGTTTGCCAATAAGTGTAGATGTAACCATCTTGTTAAATAAGAAACACAAAGCCAATGTAGAGACGAAAGCCCAAGAGGTCAGAGCAATAGCTAAGAGCTAAAAACCTTACCCTTCACTGCCGCTGCTGTCCTCCTCAGCAAGAGACCTACTTCCTGTGTGTTTGTCCTTTTTATTGACTTTCTATTCTGCCTTCTCATTGGTTGTAAACCCAACCACATGACCTCCTCATCACTGCCCATCTATACAGACCTCCAGGTCTTCTATGGTTGGTATTGAGATTAAAGGCGTGTGTCTCCATGCTGGCTGTATCCTTGAACACACAGAGATCTGCCTAGCTCTACCTCCCAAGTGCTGGGATTAAAGGCATGCACCACCACTGCCCAGCTTCTGCTATGGCTTGCTATAGCTCTGACCCCCAGGCAACTTTATTTACAAATAAAATCACATATCAGTACAAATAAAATATCACCAATTTTTTTGTGATTGCCAGTAAGTGGGTAATTAACTATGATTATTGGTCTTTATTGTTTATTAAATACTTTACAAATTACAAGTGTCACAAAGATGTGTTTATAGAAAGAGAAACTTGTTACAGAATTGTGCCTGGTCATAATAACCTCTAACCTCTCCTTAGAGACCCCAGGGGACTGAGGCTTGGGTCCTTTTCTGGGATACAATGAAAGCTTTCTAAGCGGTGCAAAAATATTTGCCAACTTTGTTACCATCATCAACAACAAACATTTAAACAAGATTCATGTATTTATATATTCCTCTCCTTCCCTCATTCTGTGTGTGTGTGTGTGTGTGTGTGTGTGTGTATGTGTGACACAGAACATATAACCTGGAAAGAGGACAACTTAGAAGAGTCCATTCTCTCTCCCATGTGGGTCCTGGGGATCAAGCTCAAGCCACTAAGCTGGAGTCATCTCACTGAGCAATCTTGCTGGCCTCTCAACAATTAAAAAAAAAACTATTTAATGAACAACTTCAAAACCTTATGCTGTACAATATTTATTTCTCACAATTTCAGGTGTCAGATGAGTGATTCTTATTTGAGTTCATTTGAGATTTGAGGAAAACATATCATAAGCAATTACAGATATTAAACATCCTTTATTATGAAGGTACAATTTATATACAACAACCTGTTGTTTGGAAATATCAAGTATTTCTGAAAGTCTACTATAAATACACACATTTACATATTGGCTGCCAGTTTGCTAATTTTCATGTACTAACGAAGCAAATTGGTGAGACCATGATATTGTTTCTTCTGTGAAAACCCTCAGGCAACCCTTCACCAAATGTGAATTCTAAAGTCATTGTTGTGTGGATTGTGAAATGTCAAGAGAAGGCGACTCCAGGAATGAAGAGGCTTTGCACACTCAGAAAGGTGTAAAAGCCAACAATGTTAGTCAAGCAGGGGAACTTACAATGATTTCTGGAGCCTTTATTGTTTATCCTTGATGAGAACAAGCATTCTGAGTTATATCCACATTAACAATGATTCTGCATTCCTCTCTGACATTTGCTTTTATAATTCCTTAAGGAAGGAAATGGGAAGATGCTTACATTCTGGAAGCAGGATTTGTGATGTAGGTCTCGTGAAGATTCCTTGGTGCATAGTACATAATTTTTTTTAAAGTAATGAGTAGGAAATAGTATTTTAATCTTAGATGATGATTTTTACATAGTATCTTAGTAACTGCTTTTACTTTTCTGGCTTGAAGATGGATCCATTTTTACAGTTTTTAAAAGTGTTTTAGGTCTAGAGAAAACTATATTTATTTTTGCATGTATATTTTTTTAAGCTGTGCAAAGCCTTCAAATGTCTTAAGTATAAGGCATTTATGTTCTTCATCTAAACTTTGTTTTGTTTAAACCCAAACTCAAGCCAAAAGGCTGAAAAGGGGAATGAAAATATCTCCACCTAGTGGCCTCCATGAGGCAGCTAATGAAACCAAAATTCAAAAGCATTTTCTGCAGAGCATCACCCACCACGCAGTTAGCATGAACCTGTAGGTAGGTTTATGATGTAATGCAATTTAGTTAATGGCTACTTAAATATTAACTACCAAAGTAAAATAAAGTTGTAATGGCGTGCATTTGTAATTAAAGTGAAAATATTGGTGGAAATACTATTTCTTTGGGGGGTGGGGTGGGGATGGAGTAGGTTGTGGAGGAAAGAACTCAGTCTTTCATGTGCTAGGCAAACATGCTACAGTTGAGCAACACCACAGCCCCTCTTCATGGTGGCAAATCCTGGTGTGTTTCTGCACTTACATCATTGCCATAGGTTGACAGAGAGGTGAAGGTTTCAGGTGGAGTCATTTTCTTTCTTCTGCGTTGCATAATCTCAGTGACTACAGGTCTGTCTTCTCACCAAGCTAGCTCCATTCCCACTACGGTCTGCCACCTCAGTACATCGTTTCAAAATAACTGAATGAAAAATGTGATGACACAAGCTTATGAGAGCATAAAGGCTAATACGAAAGGAAAACCAACCAAACAATGTGATACCAAATGTTTGTAATGTGGCTGGACTCTTTAATTACCGAGTCAGCTTTGAAATTTATTATAAGACTGAAGAGGGCAGGAGGGACAGCCCAGTGGGTAAAGGCACATGTTGCCAAGCCTGAGTTCCATCCCTGGGATCCATATAGTGTAGGGAGAGAACCAATGCCTACAAGTCATCCACTGACCTCCACATGTGCACTCACCTACACATACCAAATAAATGAATGTAAAAAATTGTTTTAAAAAACATGAATGAATGCCAGGCGGTGGGAGGCAGAGGCAGGTGGATCTCTGTGAGTTCAAGGCCAGCCTGGTCTACAAAGTGAGTTCCAGGACAGCCAGGACTATTACACAGAGAAACCCTGTCTCGAAAAACAAAAAACAAGACAAAAGCAACCCAGACAAACAAATAAACAAAACGTGAATGAATTTATAGGGCCAGTGGGGTTGCTCAGTGAGGAGAGAGGTCTGTCGGCAAGCCTGACAACCCGGGTTTAGTTCCTGGGACCTACATGGTGAAGGGAGGTAACCAAGTCCTAAAAGCTGTCCTCTGAACTCCACAGGTGTGCATACACAACACACACTCACTCATAAGTAATGTAATTAGCCAAAAAGAATAAATTTAGATATAAAAAAAGCATTAGCCAGTTATGCAAAAGCAGTAGTCAGAGAGCAAATTGTTTCTTGACTTCTGTGGAACATGAAGGGACTATGTCCTCATTAACATCCAATCTACATGCACTGAAAAAAGAAGTTAGCTGGGCAGTGGTGGCACACACCTTTAATCTCAGCACTCAGGCATTGTTCAGAACAGAGTGTTCATCTGGGAGAACAGTTGCAGGAAAAGTATTTTCCCATTAGGCAACTTGTATATAGTAATGACTATATGTTTAGCTCTTTCATTGAGTAAGATCAACCTAATATAAAATATTAGACATGGTTTCTATAGATCTTTATTTTGGAAGTAAAACACACATGCAAATATAAAGAAGTTATCCCAAATAGCGAAGTCTGCAGAGCTGTTGGTATTGGCCTCATGTACCTGCTTTTGTTTCGTTAACATTTACAGTCTTTGATTGAAATGGTGTGGTACTAGTCTTCACATCAACTACTGACTTGAGTTTAATTGAAAATGCCGTGTCTTTCTTCTCTTTATAGAAAGCATCATCATTCACCAGTTGCGAATGAGCTCCAGATGAGATTACCAAGCACAGCCCTCAGTCATCACTAAGGTCCTCCATGCTACTGATGTTGACTGGAAACACCCTTTGACTTCCAGTGATTTTGTTTTGAGGATACAATTTAACAATTAAAAACCACATTGTGGATGATATGAACAAATGTAGCAAAAGCAATTGAATCTTTGTGCCAAAGAAAGTTTTCTTCTCTTTGCAAAGCTTTCAGGTCTGTGGGCACATGCCGTGTAATTTATTTTTATAATACATTTTGTAATGTGATTTCTTTCCCTAAATTGTTTCTTTTCTCATAGTCTGTGGCACATATATCTGTAGATTACACTGTCAGTTCTTCAAAGTATTGATATCGTGTATTTAAAAGGTTAACGTATCTTTTTCTTTTTATTAATTTGTTATTTTTAAGGAAGAGAAAGCACAACACTCGATTTCCCTGGGCAACTTCAAGAGGTAAAACCTACAAACAGTAGATTTGTGGGGTCTTCTTACTCATATGACGCTGTGGTCCCGGTTGTGATTCAACACTGAAAACAGCATTCTGGCTTAGGAGTTTAAGTACTTAAAACCAGTTTGTGTCTCCTGCTTGTGTTCTGTATGGGAAACAAACAGCTTTGACTGGCAGTTCAATTTTATTTCTATCTGCATTATTTAATTATGTATACAAAACATAATAGTGACTGTGATGTTAGGGTGTTTCCCACATATTACTCCTACCCCCACGAAAGCTTACAAATAAAAATGGACCTAGAAAATGTCAACCTTTTTTTTTTTTTTTCAAAAAAATAGGGAGACCCAAATGTAGCTAATCATTTCCCTCTGATTTTGACTGACTTTCACACCTCCATGTAGGTTTCGGAGAACTCCTCCTATTATTACTGTTCTTGGTACAGGTTCTTGCTACATATCCCTAGCTGGCCTAAAACTGGCTGTGTAGACCAGGCTGGCCTTGAACTCAAGGGATCTGCCTGTCTGTGCCTCTCACAGGTGCTGGGACTAAAGACGTGTGCCATTGTGTAAAGAGTATATTTTAAAGAATTAAAAGCCCAAACTGTATTACTCAAGTCTCGATGTCAGAGCTGCTGTTGAATTTAGGTTTATGTGAAAATGCGAAGTCTACTTGAAACTCTACTTAAAAAAAAAAAATAACGGGGTTGGGGATTTAGCTCAGTGGTAGAGCGTTTGCCTAGCCTAGCAAGCACAAGGCCCTGGGTTCGGTCCTCAGCTCCAGTAGAAAAAAAAAATACTGCCGATGGGGGTGGGAATGTTTCCAATAAGATCTTTAAAATAACTTTAAAGATAAATTAAAGGTCGACAGTTTTGTTTCTAAATGCAGAAGTCATTAATCATGCTACTTAAGTGTGAATGAAGAGCCAAAGCTTCTTCTGAATGTTATGAGGTAAGTAAAATCACCCAAGTTAAGTACCACAAGCTCACCACTATAGTCCATGAGCTGTACCCACATCAGCCACAGAGTCTCTGGAATGGGAAACACAATGCGAAATTTCCTCCCTTATGTAACCTAGGTTTTAATGTAATCTGTGGAACTGACAAATCGTAGTCAATATATACTGTAAACGAAATAACTATATTTTCTAAAAACTATTCTTGCTTTGTTAAAAGTAAGATAAATGTTATGTTAGGCTTACCCGAGCTTGAATGACTGTGGAGGTCTCACATAACCTTCTGTGGTTTTGATTACTGACACAGAAGCCTGGGGTATGTGTGTGTGTGAGAAGATTTTTAAAAGTGTTGTTTTGTTTTCTTAAAATGTAGTAACATTTTCAATCACAAAACAGTTCTTATTTTATTTAGTTTTTTGTTGTTTAGTTGGTTTTTGGTTTTTCAAGACAGGGTTTCTCTGTGTAGCTCTGACTATCCTGGAACTCACTCTGTAGGCCAGGCTGGCCTTGAACTCACAGAGATCTGCCTGCCTCTGCCTTCTGAGTGCTGGGATTAAAGGGGTGTGCCACTACTGCCCAGCTTTATTTAGTATTTTTATATTGACAGAGAAGTAAAATTTTTAGGTGGCACAGTTGCCTGAAGCTTATTATTTGCTTTGAATTAAAACATTATTAAGGTGTGTATTTGCATCTGATGGGTTTCTTTCTCACCAGAGTTGTAATGAATTTTGGGATTTGCAAAGACAGTGAGGATCATGTTGCAACCAGTCATCTGGGTAGAAGCTGAGGTTTTTCTGTCTACCTTACCATGAATTTCTTTGGTTAAACATGAATGACAGATAAGTAAAATGAACATATTATATTTGAAAAAAAGAGAATATTAACAAGATCACAATCACAACTTGTCTAGTTGTAAAAGTTGCCTTCACAAGCAAGTCTGGCACTATCCTGGATTACATCTTACAACTTCAATTTCTTTTACTGTAAATATGTCTTCATCAATTTGAATGAGACTAATTTTTGGATAGAATAATTTGGATGTTTCCTGGAGTGTAATCAGTATTTCATGTTCAAGTCACAATTGAACTAATCAATTTGTTTTATGCTTGATTTATTGTTCTTTTTGTTTTGAAGACAGGGTCTCCCTATGTAGCCCTGGTTGGCCTGGAACTCGCTATGTAGAATTCACAGAGATCTGCCTCTCTCTGTTTCTGAGTGCTGGGAATAAAGGCGTCCAATACAATGCCCAGCCTTTACACTTGTTTTTTGAGACAGGGTTTCACTATCTAGCCCAGGCTGTCCTCAAACACACTACATAACTGAGGATAGGTTTGAACTCGTGATCCTCCTGCCTCAGTCACCTGAGTGTTAGCATTACAAGGATAAGTCACAACGCTGGCTTTATCTTTCCTCTTGGTAACTGTTTTCGTTTATTTGATTTTGGTTTTCATATCTTCTGCACTTTTTTTAAGAGTTCATAATGTATTGAGCAGATAGTGGATAGAGTATATGCACAGGATGCTGGTGCCCAGAATGTACATAAAACATGGATTCGTTGAGTCTTAAGACAACTATTAAGAAATCATGATGTGGGATATCTAACACCAACACAGACACTACTGAAATAATGTAGAGCTTATAAAAGTCAGAGGCAACGCAAGAGTAAATGGTTTATTAGGCATGTGATGTTTTTAATCTAATGCCGTGGTTGAACTTTTCTGGAAATACAGAAAAAAAAAAAAAACATAGAGGAAGCTGAGTGTGTTCGCAAATTGTTTGAGCAACACATCTAAAAATGACAAGTACAAAATAAAACAAAATCATCCTTGGTACCTGAGGCTCACACCGTCTTACCCCTGCTGCTAAACCAATGCTAAAAAGGCCGATTAGAAGGCAAAGAGGAAAAAGAATAAAAAATAACTGTAATAAAAATAAAAATCAGAAGTTTTCTGACCATTAATATTTGTTTCTTAAATTTTTAGTATTTACTTCATAACTACAAAACTGTTGTTTATGGAAAATATAATAGTTTCACAAATTTTGGACAGGTATGTTTATGGATGCCATGGTGTGATACAGGCATTTTCTGCCTTTTTTTTTTTTTTTTGGCTCATGTTATTTGGGAGAATTTCACCTTATCATCTAATATATTTTGTTACTTTACCAGTGCAAATTTGAATTTTTAATCTAATTTAAAAAAAGAACATAAAGCATTTGTTTCTTCAATATAATAAATGTATAATGTGATCAGTCAGTCTTAGAATTCCTCAAGTTTTAACAGAGTTTTCAAAAGCCAGAGTATATTTTGGAAGGCTTTTAGAAATACTTCTATTTTCCCATCATTCTTAATTTTGCCTTCTTTAAGTTCTATTAAGTACGTACGTTTATTATTTCACACTGAAGCCTTGTGATTTTTATGTACTTGTCTTTTATATGAATGTAATACCCTGTTTTCAGCTCTTCATAGGTGATTGAAATTACAATTAAGACATTCTCTATGTTACTTTTAAAAATCAAATACATTTCTGGAAATCTCACCAGAGTATGAAAAAATGACAATGAAATATGAAAGCATTGTGCAATATCCTTTTTACATAAGAACACAATATTCATAAAATTAGAACAATTTAAAATAAATTTACAACTTTTTAACAATTTACTTATTATTTTATGTGTATGTGTAATGTGCCCAAGTATGTGTGTGTGTGTGTGTGTGTGTGTGTGTGTGTGTGTATGCACACACATATATATATGCATCATGTGCATGCAGTAACCCAGGAGGCCAGAAGAGGGCATTGGGCTCCCTGGGACTGGAGTTACTGGTAGTCTTGAATCACCTGACATGGGTGCTGGGCACCAAACCTGGGTTCCCCGCAAGAGCAGCAAGTGCTCCTAACCACTGAGCCATTTCTCCAGCTTCACAACTTTCTTTTATTCAAAACAGTTTTTTTTAGCTTCACACTTCCTTAGTGTATTTCAATGGCTGAGTAGGACTGTCAAAACAAAGGGTATTCTTCCTACTTACATTGGAGTTTTGATTCTTTAGTAAAATAAAAATTGTGGGTTTTTTGTTTGTTTGTTTGTTTGTTTGTTTTGGTTTTTCGAGACAGGGTTTCTCTGTGTAGCTTTGGAGCCTGTCCTGAAACTCACTTGGTAGCCCAGGCTGGCCTCGAACTCACAGAGATCCGCCTGGCTCTGCCTCCCGAGTGCTGGGATTAAAGGTGTGCGCCACCACCGCCTGGCAAATTGTAAGATTTTTAAGACAAGGAACTGGCTAAGGGGGTCCTCTTGCTCCTCCACCATCACCAAACGCTGTGTCAGCAGTGTTCACGTACTAGTCTACGGCTTTCTATTGCTAATCTAAAGGCAGATTCCTCGGTAGAGCAAACATAGCCAAAGCTCTGCTGACAGGCATGCTGGGTAATGGCACATTGGGGAACGGTTTCTGTAAAGAGGGATGGGACTGAAGGGGGTTATGCTTGACCTCTTATCAGCTCAGTGACAGAGATGGTGGCCCATAATCAAAGCCAGTCCTAACTCACCTTTGCCTTACTTGGAATAAAGGAACGAGTTTTTCTTGTTTATTAGTTAGAGATGTACCTAGCAAAGAAGCAACAGGCCAACAAGACCAGAAAGGATACTGCTGCCAAGCCGACAGCCTGAGTTCAATCCCTGGGACCCACACACGGTTGAATTTGTTCTCTGATTTCCAAATGCACACTGTGGCACAGGGGCTCCCACACATACATAAAGAGATACATGAATGTATGCAAAATAAATAAATGTAAAAAGGACCTTTTAAAAAAGCAGACAGGAAGGATATTTAAGCCAAAATCCTTCCTGCATACAAATTGCAGGTGCTAGTGTATCCTATCTATCAGGGGTGATCTTGGGCAATCAAGAGAATGAAGAAGAGAAGCTCTGGGTGCGCCGTGGTTTAAGAACACTGGCTGAAAAACTCATTATTAATTTGGATTTTACAAGAGAAAATGTCCCAGGCTCTAAACTATATTTAAATGAACTTATTAACCTCAGAGCTCCAGGCTAGTGACCATGTGGAAGACAGCCCCTTCATCCAGGCTTCTTTGGCAACAGGGTACATTGTCTACTTCGGAATTGAACACTTTGCCAAGGCATCTATGAAGGATGTCAAATACGCAGACATTCTCTTCAAGTAAACCACTCAAGGCAACTTCTTGTTCTAGGTACAGTAACCTAATCTATGGGGAAAGTACAGAAGTCTAGAAACTGGATTTCAAAGATGATTTGTTCTCCCCTCTTCTGTCTCTCTCTCTTTCTTTTATTGTGCATTCGTGTTTTGCCATGGGTTTCAGGTCCCCAGGAAATGGAGTTACAGACAGTTGTGAGCTGCCATGTGGGTGCTAGGAGGTGAACCAGGGCTTTCTGGAAGAGCAGTCAGTGTTCTTAACCACTGAGCCATCTCTCTAACCTCCCCCTGCCTTAAAGTCAACCAATTAGTCCTTGGTGTTTTTTTTTTTTTTGTTTTTGTTTTTTTTTTTTCCTGGTGTCACCGTATTTCTTTTAGAGAGAATCACAACCTCTAAGAAGAATAAAACGTTTTTCCTTGTCTTCAGGAACCTTTGTTTTAAAATCTCCCTTAGACTGAATGGTGTGTCAGTTCCTTGCTTCTGCGATAAAATGCCCACGAAGTCAACTGATAAGGTCAGAGTTCCCACTGGTTCACACTTTCAGAGGTCAGTCCATGGTGCATGCCTCCGTTGCATACAGTGCATCATGGTGAGAGTCTGCCTGTAGAGAACGCCTTTTCACTGCACAGTAGCCTGGAAGCAAACAGAAATACTGGAAGGGAACAAAATCTCTGTATCCCCTTTGAGTACTTGTGCCCCTGTCGTGGTTTGAATAAGAATGGCCCCCATAGGCTCCTGTGTTTGAATGCTTGGCTCCCAGATGGTGGACTGTTAGGAAGGATTAAGAGGTGTGGCCTTATTGGAGGAGGTGTGGCCTTGGAGGAGGTATGTCACTGGTGGTGGGCTTTGAAAAGACCACACCAAGCCTAGTCTCTTGCTCTTCCTGCAGTTTGCAGTTCTGATGTGAGCGCTCAGTTCCAGTTCCAGAGCCATGCCTGCCTGCCTGCCTATGGACTCGCCCTCTGAAACTGTATGCAAGCCCCCAACTAAGTGCTTCCTTTTGTAAGTTGCCTTGGTCATGGTATTTCGTCACAGCAATAGCACTCCTAGGACACCCTTATTGCTGTAATCTCCTCCCTAGGCTCCACCTTTTATGGTTTTACTATCCCCACCCCAGCAATACCATGAACTGAGAGCAAGCCTTCAATAAATTGGACTTTGGGGGACATTACAGACTGAAGCTATAGCAACTGTTATTGTACAGATCTATGTCCAGTTTATGCACTTCTTAAAAGCCTTGCATATTTCCCCACAGTGAATTCAAGAAACTGGACACAGAGCTCCAGCAGCGTCTATTGCTTATACAAGATACTGGATACATTTTTCTTTTTAATGTGTAGAGATTGAACCTGGGTCTCATACATATTTAACATGTGCTATACCACTGAGCTACACCCAACTCTTTGGATAAATGTTTTTAAATCCCAATCCCTGCTAGAATGAGGCCTTGCCTACCTTTCCCTCAAGTTCCTGGTCTTCTCCCCAATTTTCAAATATTCTCCCTTGACCACAACCACGTTTGCTCTCTCTCCTCTCCTCTCCCTACCCCCATTTTTTCTCTGCTTCCTCTACCTCCCCCCTTGCTCTTTATGCATCGTTCTTTCACGTCTTTTGCAGGAAGCTGTAAGTTAATTCAAGTTCCTTATGTAGGCACCCAATGATATCCTTCTAAACCTCAAAATTGCTTTTTGAGGATCAGTACTTCAGATATGTTCTGTGTCTTTTACGCTAAAGTACTAGTTGCCAGTACTTCCTTCCCAGAAACTTCTGTGCCCTTGGAAAGTTTTAGATCTAGATCACCGATTCTAAAGGAAGATATGCCAACAGTGGGCTACCAGACTGCCTGTGGTGCTTTAACAAGGGAAATGTGGTCATTCATTTTCACTTCACTTTTCAAAGAGGCCAGGCATTGTTTTCCACATGGAACACTGGTTCCAGCAGAGAGTGGGACAAATGAACTGTATAAGTTAATGTCTTAGTTACTGTTCTACTGCTATGAAGAGACCCCATGACGAAGGCAACTCATAAAAGAAAGCATTTGCATGGTAGCACAGGGATGGTGCTGGAGAAGTAGCTAAGAGCTACATCCTGATCCACAGAGACTGGGCCTGGTGTGGGATTTTTTTTTTTTTTTTTTTTTTTTTTTTTGGTTTTTCGAGACAAGGTTTCTCTGTGTAGCTTTGCGCCTTTCCTGGAGCTCACTTGGTAGCACAGGCTGGCCTCGAACTCACAGAGATCCGCCTGGCTCTGCCTCCCGAGTGCTGGGATTAAAGGCGTGCGCCACCACGTGGTGTGGGATTTTAAAAGCTCACTCCCAGTAACATACCTTCTCCATCAAGCCCACAGTCACTCAAAGGAGGCCACACCTCGTAATCCTTTCCCACAGTTCCACTCCCTGGTGACCAAGCATTCAAACATATGAGCCCATGGGGGTCACTCTCAGTCAAACCACCACAGTTAACAAAACGGGTATCTCACCCAAATTCGGAGCACTAGAGACATCTGTTTCCATGGTGATATAAAACCTTGCTTAAGAACACCTTGATCACCCAGGGTAATACAGAGTATTAACAAAGCATATAGCATAAGGCTTTTTTGGGGTTATTATTCTATTTTCTCTTGAATGAGGACTCCCTTCTGCACAGCTTAGTGTTTGACATCATAAAGGGGTCTCCTCCAACCTGTAGACTCACAGAGCCAAGAGCTCACTCTTTCCATTGTCTGTTGGCAAGTAATCTCTTCCACTGAAATGTGAATTCCCTGAGAGTTGCCAGGTAAGCTCTAGACTTACTGAGTATGTTTGATGTCCCAGGCCTTTTGCCAAGTGTTGGGCCTTTAGAAATGAATAAATAGTCTCTGACCTTGAGTTTATATCTAGTAAGACAGATAGATATAAGTAGATACCCTTCAGTACCAGCTAAGTGCAGGAGTGGAGGCAAGTGTAAGTCTCCTTGAGCTCAGTCAGAGTTGGAGTTGTTTTCAAGCAGTAAGTAACTTCATAGGTAGCAGTGACTCAAGGTTTTGAAAAAATAAAAGAAATGTACCTCCCACTGCTAGGACTTCTAACAATTTAACACTTGTCAAAATGGAAAAAAAAAAGGTAAGTTTAAGTCTAAAAATGGTCTGCTCACATGAAAGAACATTTTTAAAGGTAAGGCTTTTTCTACCTCTATGGTTTTTGTGGAATAAGCTAAGCCTCTTTCCTTTTCTATTCCACTCTCCTTTAAATAATTAATTTCTCTGTTATAGCTGTAACAGATGTCAGCTGGCTGTCACCCTAGAGATGGCACTGTATTTTAAGATAAGCTTTTGTCTATAATTGATGATACCTGTTGGGAATGTAATCAACTGAGAGATCATAAACAATGGAAGTCATGAATTCTGTGGTCTCTCTGGGTACTCTTTCACTTAGAGTGAGAAATGAAACCTGGCTCTTTAAGTTTGTAGGCTGCCTACTCAAATTTCTGAAATTTGGTGTCATTGTCTTTCCTTTAAATGACTCACAATAAAACTATCTTGTTTAACTAGTATTTCCGATTGCCGACTGGTTATGCAAGAGTCTGCAACAGCAGTGACCAAGCCAATCAGACAGCCCCTCAGTGTGAACAAAAGGGTTCTTAAACATCTAACTCTAAGAGTTCATTCAATAAACACACTCCACAAAAATCAGGAGAACGTTGTTTGTTTTTGTTCTTATTTTTGAGGTAGGATCTCATGTAGTCAGTGCTGGCCTTGATTCTCTTGCCTCCACCTCTCAAGTGCTGGAGTTATGGATGTGCATCATTATGACCAGCTACAGAAATTATCTATTTAGTTTTGTTTTTTTTTTTCAGACAGGGTCTTTCTGTGTAGCCCTGACTGTCCTGGAACTCACTCTGTAGACCAGGCTGGCCTGCAACTCAAAGATCTGCCTGCCTCTGCCTCCCAAGTGCTGGGATTAAAGGTGTGCACCACCACCACCACCACCACCACCACCACCACCACCACCACCACCACCTGGCTAAGAAAAGATTAATTTTTAAAAGTATTTTTTCAAACTCAGATTGGATGAATCTCTGGTATAATAAATATAGGAAATTAAATGTATCACAAGAAGTCTGCATCACCCTCCTAAAAATCATCAGGGATACTTTCAAAATTAATTAGTCCTACCAAAGTCTCTAAGCAGCTATGCTTAACTGAAAGTGGAGCAAGAAGACACTGAAAAGTATTCAAATTATTTCTTAGTCATTAAAGACTTTTTTTCTGAGCCAGCAGTGGTGGCACACGCCTTTGATCCCAGCACTTCAGAGTCAGAGACAGGTAGATCTCTGAGTTATAGGTCAGCCTGGTCTACAAGGCAAGTTCTAGGACATCAAGGGCTACAGAGAAAAACCGTGTGGGGAGGGGGGTGCTTTCTCTGAAACGTATGTTCTAAGAACAGTGGCACTCATCCTCTTAAACTTTCCTAGGAAAATTAAGCTGTTACTCTTCTACAATTTTTTTTTTCCTTCTGGCTTAGAGGCATAATGCAGTAATTGAACTAAAAGGTGAAAACTATATAAACTCACATTTCAAAAGCTAAACTAACTTTTCAGATTGTAGGGTTTTCATATAGTCTACCATTTCAGCTTTATTTTTATGCTTAGACTCATACATGCATTGTACTTACTATGTTGATCTGACAGCTTTAAGAAATGTTACATAAATCCCACTTTTTTTTAAGTGTTTTTTGAGACAAGGTCTCACTATGTAGCTCTGGCTGTCCTGGAACTCATTATGTAGACCAGGCTGGCCTTGAATTCGCAGAGATCTGTGCGCACCACCACCACCACCACCACCACCACCACCACCACCACCACCACC
>CABHPR010121412.1:5113-23140 GCA_902168415.1 Peromyscus melanophrys | reverse complement strand
GTGTGTGTGTGTGTGTGTGTGTGTGTGTGTGTGTGTGTGTGTGTGTGTTTATATATAAACATCAATGTTTGAGTGTATTTATTCATAGTGGTACATTCAAAGAGAGGATGCTTCCTCTCCTCGTTCATATTCTATTTCTCTCCTCCTCTTTGGTGAGACACTGGTTTCCCAAAACAATATATTTACTTCTTTGATAAATCCAATAATATACAAACTACAGCAACAGTGTACCTATATGACCTCCAACAAGATAACTTAAACTAATATCTCTTTAGAATTACTTTTGTTTTTAGATGGTATTTCATTAGTGGAATAAAAAAATCAGAGAACTTTATATAAAATTATTTGGACTATTTTCCTCCTTTGTAGTTTAGAACATAAATCTGACATATATTTATGGTCACTCGACTTTATGAGTGGACCCACACTTTCTTTTATCTTTTTTGAGAACTTAATAAGTGAGCTATGTATCTACATCACTCCTATCCCTTCCCTCTCCTGATATCATCCAGTGTTCCCACACTCTTAAATTCATAATGTCTTAATTATATATATATATATATATATATATATATATATATATATATATATGCACACATGTTTATATAACTTGCTGAGTCCATTTTGCTTGAAAGCACAAAATATGGGAGCCCATCCCTGGATAGGCTGGTTTCTCCTCAATCAGTATCCACTGACCAACTGTAGCTCTTCCTTCAGGAGTGGGACCATGTAGAATTCCTCCTGTTCACTTTGGTATAAAAACTGGTATTGTCATTGTGTCATTGTTGATTATCTTTGAGCAACTATATTGCTGAGAATTCATGGAAGCTGTTAGAAGACACTGTCTAACAGAAGGCATCCTGGGCATCTGGTTCCTACAATCTAGGATTGTAGAACAGGATAAGGAGAGGACTCTAGGGTTCAGCCACCAAGCTACAAAGCAAGGCATGGAGTAAGAAGTAAAGAAAAGGAGACAGAAATAGAGAAAGGTAAAAGCCCAGAGGCAAAAGGTAGATGGGATAATTTAAGAAAAGTTAGCAAGAAACAAGCCAAGCAAAGGCCAGGCATTTGTAAGTAGGAATAAGCCTCTGTGAGTATTTATTTGGGAGCTAGGTGGCAGGCCCTCAAAAGAGTAAAAGCAACCAACAACACAATATATTTCCTATGTCTTATATTGGGGTGTTTGCTAGATAGTCTATGGCTTTTAGCAGGTGCATTATCACTCGACATGGTATAATTTCATATATACATACATAGATGTATATTTATAACATATATACAAGTTGCTATATATGTAAATAAATATACAGTAACTTTTAGTAAACATAAAGTAATATGATTCCCTGTGGCTTTTTCAAACAATCTTAGTGTTATTTCTCATCTGTCCCTTTTTCTCTGTTTGCTCACTCTACTCTCTCCCCAGTTAAAGCCCCTACCATTTTCCCAGTTTCCTTTTTGTATCATCTGTGTCCAGCTGTTCCCCTCTCTAGGTCTCCTTCTCTCTCCTGCCCTTGGTCCATTTTCACTTTCCTAGTTTCTCTTATGACCATAGGTTAAGATCTAAAAATTCCTATCTAAAACTTCAGAGCTAGGATAGACAAATAAGATAGAACATGTGGCATTTGTCTGTCTGGGCCTGAATTACCTCACTCACTACGATATTTTCCAGTTCCATCCATTTCGTGTGGAATCATTTTTTCATGATTTCATGTTTCTTTATAACTGAATATTACTCCATTGTGTATATGAATCATATTTTCATTATTCATTTATCAGTTGAAGGAAATTTAGGTTGTTTCCATTTCCTAACTATTGTGAATAGAGCAGCAATGAATCTGGCTGAACTGTTATTTGTGAAGTAGGTTGTCAAGCACTCTGAAAATATGCGGTGTGGTGCTTAAGCTATGTGGTGGTTTGACAGAAAATGACCCCAAAGGAAGTGGCACAATTAGGAGGTGTGGCCTTGTTGAAGGAAGTGTGTTGCTGTGGGAGTGGGCTTTGAGGACTTTTTCTCAAGCTTCCCTCAGTGTGACAGTCAGTTGACTTCCTTTAGCCTTCCGAGATGTAGGAGCACCACATCTGCCTGTATGCTGTCATGCACCCCGTCATGATCATACTGGACTGAACCTCTAAAACTGTAAGCAAGTCCCCTCAATGAAATGTTTTCTTTATAAGAGTTGCTGTGGGCATGGAGTCTCTTCACAGCAATGAAAACCCCAACTGAGATGTGCCGAGTCATATGTTAGATTATCTTTAGCTTTTTGAGAATTCCCCATACTCATTCCCTGAGTGGCTGCACCAGGTTGTGATGTCACCAATATTGTAAATGAAGATCCTCTATCCTCACACCCTCCCAAGCATTTGTTGTCTTTTCCTCAACTTTAGCTGTTCTGTCTGAAATCTCAAAGCAGTTTTAACTTGCACTTTCCTAATTCCCAAGGATGTTGAACACCCATATAGATATCTCTTAGCTATTTTCACTTCTTGTGAGATTTATGTCTCCTTTTTTTTTTGTTTTTTGTTTTTTGTTTTTTCGAGACAGGGTTTCTCTGTGTAGCTTTGCGCCTTTCCTGGAACTCACTCTGTAGACCAGGCTGGCCTCGAACTCACAAAGATCCGCCTGCCTCTGCCTCCCCGAGTGCTGGGATTAAAGGCGTGCGCCACCACCGCCTGGCCCTTATGTCTCCATTTTTCAAAGAAAAAAAAATAGAAAGCATAGCTCTAAAGTCAAATCCAGAATACAATTACACTCAGAAATGTGTCATTCTTTCATACTCTATTTTATTCACGGCTTAGAGATCATGAGTTTTGTTCACTACTTATCATAGTGTTGAAAATTATAAGAATATTTAAAGTAAGTATAAGATAAAATGATAAATTATAACTTAAGAACTAATACACAGGGAATCTCCTATTCCTATAAATATAAAATGACTATACTGTGACTTTTACATCTTAATGCATAAATATGTTTAATTACTTTTATATTATTTTTAACTTTCAGGATCACAGTCTAGAAATTGCCTCACAGTCACTGTTGAGCCTGAGAAAGAAAATGGACTTTAAGTTTTAGGCCCCTCCTCTACAAAGTGAATGGTGAAGTAGGCCTGGAGTGGTAATAACCCCTTTAACCCTTTCCAGTTCTAATAATTCGTGCTTTTTTAAAATGCTATGAACTATAACCAGTAATGCCTATTTTTCAGTAATTTTGAAAGATTTTTATTCAAATGGCTTACTTGAGTTACTTAGGATATGTCAATAATAAGCTCTCTAGATAAGCCTGGGATGGAGGCCAGAAATTTGCACTTTGAAACTAGTATCCAACACATTGTGCTGCACTTCATCCATGGACACTCAGAGAGAAACCTTGACCTCCATTGGCACATTAGATAGACCTTAATACTGGTGGGACCTGCATGATACAGTTTAGGAATTCAACATGTTTTTCATCTAAACAGAATACAACACACATTAAATTTGATGGTTCCTTATTTTTAATATACAGGCAATCTGTGGTGGTATTTTATTTGTGCTGAAATGTGATATTTTATTTGTATGTTAATAAAGTTTGTCTGGCGATCAGAGGTCATAGCCATAAACACAAGTCAGGTGGTGGTAGCACACGCCACCAATCACATGGTGGGCAGAATCTCTGTGTGTTCAAAGACACAGCCAAGCATGGTGACACATGCCTTTAATCCCCATACCAACCATAGAGACCTGGAGGTCTGTATAGACAGGCTGTGAAGAGGAAGTGATGTGGCTGGGTTTAGAGCCAATGAGAAAGCAGAATAACAAGGCAATAAAAGCACAGGTTAGACAGAAAGAGGCTCTCTTGGGAAGCTATGGTGACGTGATGAGCTAAGGTTAGTTGGCGGCTATTGCTCTGATCTCTACGGCTTGCACCTCTGTATTTGGCTCTATGTTTCTTATTTAATAAGACTGTTTAGAAATTCGTCTATAGCAATCCCTTGTAGAAATTGATTCAGAAAATGTTTTGTAAACATTACTTCAAGTCACTTACATTTTAATATAAATTTAGCATTATAGTTTTATAGCTAATAGTAGATGAATTCAATGTCCTAATTCTACCACTTTATCAGTGAACTGACAAACTTTGTTCATAAATGTAATATTGGCATTCAGAGTGGGGTCATCTCTTCTCCTTGAGTTTTGTGTTCTGATAATACAGGAGGTTTTTTTGTTTGTTTGTTTTTGTTTTTGTTTTGTTTTTGTTTTTTTTTTTTTTTTGGTTTTTCGAGACAGAGTTGCTCTGTGCAGCTTTGCGCCTTTCCTGGAACTCACTTGGTAGCTCAGGCTGGCCTCGAACTCGCAGAGATCCACCTGCCTCTGCCTCCCTAGTGCTGGGATTAAAGGCGTGTGCCACCACTGCCCAGCTGACACTACAGGAGTTTTATTCTTCTTCCAATGGTCCTCTACAAGACTGACAAAGGCCAGATGATGGTGCTAGAGGCTAAGTCCTACTCCTAGAGCCCCTAAATGTGTGGCCTTCCACGCACGGAAAAGGGACTTGGCAGACATGTAAAGTTAATCATCATGACACAGAGACACTATCTAGGTGGGTCCAGTGTAATTGCCAAGACCTTTACGGAGGGAGGCAGGAAGATCACACAAAGAACACTGTATGACCACAGACACAGGGAAAAAAGACACAAACCACGGGATGAAGACACCCTCTAGACACTGGAAAGGAGAAGAAACAGGTGCTCTACCAAGGGCCTCTGAAGGGACCCAGCCCTGCACAGCCCTTGATTTTAGTCCAAGCTTCTGAACTCTAGAACCGTAGCATAACTAACTCGTGCTTTTTAAGCCACCAAGTTTGTGGTGACCAGCAACCAAAAGAAACAATGAAAGTGAGAAGAAATCAGGGCACTAGAGACTAATGTCCAGAAACTTGAGAGCTGTACCCCAGAGGGGTGAACCTGCAGAAAACACAGCTAACATTCAGCTGGCTTGTTAATTCTAAGTAGAGCTGACACCCAGTCTCCCAGTTTAAAATGAAACCAAAGTTCTGATCAAGCTTTTCAGACTCCAACACTTTAAATCAGAACTCTTTAAATTTTAACACTTACGACTCCCCCCTTTCAACCAATATGTGACATAGTAAGTTCACTATAGTGACCCTGTGTTGATAGGTATATAATGTAGATATACAAATGATGCATTTGTTAATAATCAATGCAATAAACCATAAAAACTTACTTTAAAACTATTTTTGGTATACATAATTTTACCATTTATTAGAGATGAAAATAATTTTTCACTCCCACTAGTGACGGAGGAGTGTCCCCTTGCTCCGTGTCCTCTCCAACATCTTGTATTATTGATCTTAGTCATTCTTATAGGTAGTAGTTTTGATTTGCATTTCCCTGATGGCTAAGGATGTTGAAAATTTAAGTATTTCTAAGCCATTTGAATATAGAGAACTCTCTGTTTAGATCTGTACCTCATTTTTTAAACTTCTTTATTGACTCTGGGAGTTTCACATCATGCACCCCAGTTCTGTCCATCTCCAGGTCCCCCCATATCCTCCCCTCATCCCTGCCATGCTCCTCCCCCACATAAGGAAACAAATCAAAGAATGCAAGCAAGCGAACAAAAGCAAAATCAAAAATAAAACAAAACAAAACCAAAACCACTTCAACAGAAAAACCTCTGCTTCTCCTTCTTTCCTGCTTCTCCAACACCTCTTCAATCGTCCTGGTGGAAGTGGAGGCATCAGTCTGCCATATAGCATATCTCTTTGTCCCATTCATTTTACTGGCAAGTGTTTACTGAAATGAGTCACTGCTCTGGTTCAAGACCTCTGGTTTCTGGTACACCATCATCACTGGAGCCTCACCAGAACTACTCTGGGATCTCCTGTGCCTGCCATGAGTCTTAAAGATCTTGCGGGTATCATTCCACAGGACCAGTCCCTTCATCAGCTCCAGCAGGTCCTACATGGGGTAGATGCTAGGGTGGGTCAACTCAAGGCCTAGCTGTGTGCCTGGATGGTAGCCAAACTGGTTGTCAGGTCCCCTGGGGCCACTCACCTCAGGGGAGGGGGTGGAGTCAGCTCCCCCTACATGCATACCATCAGGGTTGGTTTACCCTTGCCTGTGGTGAGGGGTGGGGGCTGTCTTTCCAGCATGCAGGGGCTAGCTCTCTTGCTGCAGTGTTCAATGAGAGGCAATGCCAGCTTTCTCAGGGCTGGCAAAGGTTATAGTCAGCTTAGCATGGCCCTCCGATTTCATCTCACATAGTTCCTAAGGCCTGCTGAGGTAACACAGGCCACAGACATCCAAACAGACCCCAGCTGTAGCTGGACCACAGAACCAGACATGGCACTCGGCAGCAGCTTGAGCCCGGTCGACCTCCTGGCTCTGGGTAGAGGGACTGGCCCCTCAGGCAGGAATCGTTGCAGCCCTAACCTTGGGCCTCTATGTGACCTTTGGTAGCAATGCAGGACCCAGACTTCAGCCTAGACCCCAGCCATGGTAGAACCATGAACCTGGACATGGTTCTCAACAGCGACTGGGTCTGGAGGTTACCACTGCCCCACCAACAGTATGGCCCTGAGACACCAACATGGCCCTCGATCTCGGGTGTCTGCATGTCCTTCGATGATATCAGGTGCATCAGACATCAGTACAGACTCTGGCTGCAGTAGGGCCATGGACCCTGACATGGCCCTCAGCTGCAGCTCTGGCCTGGATGTCACCATGACATTGAGTAGCAGTGCAGACCACTCAGATCTGGATACATCCTGGCTCTCGGACACCAACCTGGACTCAGATGGCTGATATGACCCTGGGCGTCCACATGGCACTGGGTGGCAACAGAAGCCACATATGCCAATCTGGACCCTGGCTGGGCTGCGTAGCCAGAATTTTCTCCAGTCTGCCCTGTCCTGCAGTCTGGACGAATCTCTCCCACCCATGGTCCCACAGCTGCTTAAAAAATAATCATTCAGAGACTTACTGTTAATTACAAACTGTATGGCTTATGGCTTAAGCTTCTTGCTAGCTAGCTCTTATAACTCAATTCAACCCATTTCTATTAATCTATGTATCACCACGTTTTCCATGGCTTTACCTGTGATCCATGACATGTTGCTCCTTAGATGGCAGGCTGGCGTCTTCCCAACTCCGCTCCTCTTCTCTCTGTATCTCTGCTTGGATTTCCTGCCTGCCTCTAAACTGCCTTGCCATAGGTCAAATCTGCTTTATTTATTAGCCAATGGGAGCAACACATACATTCAGAGCACACAGAAAGACATCCCAAAGCATGGCTGCTATAGGGCCACACTTTATCCCATTTTTAATTGATGTCTTAGTCCATGTGCTATTGCTGTGAAGAGACACCGTGACCATGACAACTCTTATAAAAGAAAGTATTTAACTGTGGCTTGCTTACAGTGTTCAGAGGGTTAGTCCATTATCATCATGGTGAGGAGCATGGCAGGACACAGACAGGCATGGTACTAGAGAAGTAGTTAAGAGTACTAGATCTAGATCCACAGGAAGCAGGAAGAGAGAGACACTGGGACTGGCTTGGGCTTTTGAAACCTCAAAGCCTACCCCAATGACACACTTCCTCCAACAAGGCTACACTTATTCCAACAAGGTCACACCTCCTAATCCCTCTCAAGTAGTTCACTCCCTAATGATCAAGCATTCAAATTCATGAGCCTATGGGGTCATTCTTATTCAAACTACCACATGTGGGTTATTTGGATTTCTGATATCAAATCTCTTGAGTTCTTTATATATTTTGGATATTAGCCCGCTATTGGATGTGGAGTTGGTAAAAATGCTTTCCACAGAGACATTTGCCAAACCATATTCATTGAGGCTTTATTCATCATTATAATAATAATAATAATAATAATAATAACAATAATAGCCAGAAATTGGAAACAACCTAGATGTTCCTCAACAGAAGAATGGATAAAGAAAATGTGCTACATTTATACATTGGAGTATTACTCAGCTCTTTAAAAATAATGACATCATGAAATATGCAGGCATGTGCTCACTTCAGCAGCACATATACTAAAATTGGAATGATACAGAGAAGATTAGCATGGCACCTATACAAGGAAATTTGCAGGCAAATGATAGAACTAGAAAAAAAATCATCATGAGTGAGGTAACCCAGACACTGAAAGGTAAATATGGTATGTATTTACTTATATGTGGATATTAGCCATTAAATGAATGATAACCAAGCTACAACCAGTAGATCCAAGGAGGTTTGGGATTGAGGAAGAGTCTAGAGGGGATCCTCCTGGAAGGGGTAAATAGAATAAATTTTATGAGTATACTGGAGTCAGGGGTAGGGGGGATGAGAACAGGAGGATCAGGTGGGAATGGGAAGGGACATAGGATTGAGGGAAGAGACAGCTAGAATTGAAGGACATTTGAAGACTGTGTGGAAACCTAGTGGAGTGAAAACTTCCTATAATATATGAAGGTGATCCTAATGAAGTCTCCAAATAATGAGGGAGACAGAACCCCAACTAGCCATCTCTTGTCACCAAACAAAGCTTCCCATTTCAGAACTGGGTTCCATTCCATTGAGTTGTTGTCCAAAGGTCCCATGGAAACCCCCAAACAACCCAGGCTATTGCCAAGACAACAGGTTGCACTCTACAAATTGACAGCAAGGCCCATTGCTGAAAACAACACCCACACAACTAATTGAAAATGGAGAGGTTGAGCTGGTGCTTACATAGAACCTTCACCCCCACATTCTAGTATTCTTGACTTGGAAAGGTACTCTGTGGCTACCAAAAGAGAAAGATCAACACCAACCCAATCACAAAACTTTCGATCTACAATCTTTCCTGCCTGCAAAATATGCTAGGTCAAAGTCTTCTGAGAGTAACCAAACAATGTCTGAATTGACTTAAAGCCCACTCCATGAGATAAAACCCATACCTGACACTACTTGGGTGACTAAAAACCAGAGACTAGATAGCCCAGAGGCCAAGATTAAAAAAAAAATACTACTGGTCTAAAAAAAGTAAAGTAACAATATAAAAGACTCCTAATGATATTCTGCCATGCTTTACTCAGATGGGTGCCTTATTCAGCCATCATCCGATTGGAACAAATACAGAGAACCACAGCCAGACGTGATACAGAGAGAAAGAGACCTTGGAAGGCAGAGCTCTAAATGAGATGCCTCCATCATACCCCTCCCCTCAGAGTTCAGGGAACCCCAAAGAAGAGGAGGCAGAAAGAATGAGGGATATGGAGGGGATGGAGGACCCCAGAAGAACAAGGTCCCCTAAAACAACTGAGCAAAGTTCATATGAGCTCACAGAGACTGAAGCAGTGAGCACTGGGCCGCCATGAGTCTGCACCAGGTTCGCTGCAGCTATACTATAGTTTTCAGTTTAGTACTTTTGTGGAAGCCCTGAATATGTGAATGAGTGGGTCTCTAATTCTTGTGCCTTCTCTAGGATCTCTTATTTTTCTGTTGCCTTGTGTTGTCCAACTTGGATATGATAGCTTTTGTTTTGTCTTATCTCTTAGAAAACTGTTCTTTTCTAATGAGAGACAGAAAGGGAGCGGATCCAGATGAGAAGGAACTAGGAGGAATGAATAGAAGGAAAATTATATTCAGATTGTATTGTATGAGAAAAGAATTTATGTTTGATAGAAGGAATAAAAATAAAGGAAAAAGGAAAACAATTTTTCATACTATTGGGATAGGTATGCTTGTTTAGTTGGACACAAGGAAATAAATCTTGGCTGAACATCTGATAATGTACGACAGAGCACCATCAGGTCCATTCATGTTGAACTGTTGGTGACCATTGTCAATACTGGCAGGATGGTCATGAAGGTGTGGAGGGAAGTACTCAGCAATGTGGACAACAGAAAGTGGATAAGAGCAGCGAGCAGTTCAGGTCTTCCAGATCCACTGTGGCACAGAGTTGAGGCATGCACCAGTGACAGTAGCAGATCACCAACAAGAGGACAGAGCCAGTAGTCTCTGGATGTGGCTACTAAATTAATAGACACAGCAGCACTCTTTGCTGTAATCCCCCTGAACTCACTTGCAAGCGGATGGTTTATCTGAACAGACCAAAGCAATAGATCTACTTTTCATCTTGTGAAAACTAATCTTGGACCCTGAGTTAATTTTCATATCATCTAGAAGTCAAGTCTTTCTTAAAGGCTTGCTTCTGAAACAATGCCTGTCGAGTATAACTAATAAATGAGGGTTGCCATTAACCTAGATTCTAAATAATACCTCCTAGCAGACGTGGGAGAAAAATGACACCTCCATGGAATGATGAATCATTCATTACTATGCCAATTGGTTATATTTTTCACTGTATAGAAAATGCTAGAAGTTCATACATATATGTAATTTCCAAATGTTAGAAAATTAAGCCAGGATCCAGTGTGCCTTGATCTAAGTTGGTTTATAATTTTCTGCTTTACCTTTAAACCTCCAAATAATGGTATCTCATGAAAAAAATAAGTTGCTGTCTTTAAAATGTGTGCTAAGAATCTGGTCTAATCTAAGACTACAAGTTTAGAAAAAGGCCATCACGGTGATGATTAAGCTTCATGATCAAGTTCGTGGAACCAAAGAACCTACAGATTGATACCTTGAAACCTACCCTGTTGGACTGCTGATTCTGGCTTTGTACCACTACTACATAATAATCTCACCACTGGAGACTGTGGACCTTATGGGACTGATCAAGTTATGGTAAAGGGTCTACAAACACATATGTGCTTGTTCTGTAGGCCAGATATGTGATAAAGACTCAAATACAGTGTGGAAGTACTTGCTAGAGGAAAGCCAGTATGTAAATGTGCATTTAAGTGTTCTGAACAACTGGACAACTCCATGCAGCATTCAAGGGATACAACAGCTTTGTGTGTGTGTGTGTGTGTGTGTGTGTGTGTGTGTGTGTGTGTGTGTGTGTGTGTGTGTAATTTGAAATGTAGGTGGGAACTGGTAGGAGCATATGATATCTCTATAGGGAAGTGGAATGTGTGGGGGTAGAACCCTACCCTAGCAAACAAGAGCTATAGAGGTAGGAAGATCAAGCCCTAGACACAGCCTGCTAAACCAAGCAGGGAAAGAAGGCAAAACACAGAGAAGAAATTAAGTTGGCATGAAAGTGGCTGAGAGCGCAGCTTCCTGTACATTCAGAACTGAATCCGCTCTGCCATTGGCTCAGAGATCTGGCCCGTCATCTTATTACACAGGATCGCGTGTGATAGAATTTGAAATTCTACTCAGCTGCCAAATCTGCCTCAGGATTCAAAGTACTGAGGTCAAGACCCTGTGTCCCTGTTTTAAATCCAAGTGACCTTCTTCCTTTGACACTTCTCAAGACACTTGAGTGTTGAATGGCACACTGTGTGTAAGGCAGTTAGCACAACTCTTGCCAGATCGTCACATAATCCTGGCAGTGAGGCTTAAGCAGGTCGGCACAGTGTCTGGAACCTCACAAATGGTCAGCAAAGTGACAGCTATTATTACTGATCACAGATCTGGCATCGCCCACTTCCTCTTTCTACCTGAGATCCACTGAGGTTTTGGGTCTAAGCCCACCTGATACCCAGGAGATAAAATGGGAAGATGTATCTAAGCAGTTAGAGAAAAGATTTTGCCATATGTTCTGTACTCCATGCCCCAGAGAGGGCTGGGGAAGGCTTCACAAAATATCAGGTATAAAGTAATATGGAAGCTCTGAAGCAAAAGCAAAGAACACACCAGCAGCCATAAGGAGGAGCACTAGATGGAGAAAAGACATTTAAAAGGTACAGAAAGATCAGTATTTTTATAATGTTGGATGGTACTAGAAACAATAGACTGTTCCCCACTGCATGGTCATCTAGAAGCAATCAATATAGATGTCCCTCAGTCTCTAAGAAAATGGATTATATTATGAGGGCTCTGATTCACAGAGCAAAGCGAGGAAATGGGCAGTAGATCTTAGATTTCAATCTCATAACTGTCAAAATGGATTTTTATAAACAGCGTTTGTTGCTTGAGGTGTTTCTTCAAAATTCACTTACAGAGCAGCCCGTTCTCCAGCACAGCCAAATTGGAAGGCACTACTATACTTAACCTTTGAGGAATCACATTACTTGTTCTTTGTCTTTTCTCACAGTTCACAAAGTCTGGAAGTAATTTTCCCCCCTCAATTCTAAGCAATTTCTGTGCATTTGGTCTCACAGGATATCAGGGAAATCCAGGGGCCTATATGCCAGCCAGAACATATTTTTAAAATGGGAAGGCTACTTCCTTCCACCCACCTTCACATATAATTTTGTAATCATGTAAGATAAAATGGTCAGCTTGGGTTCATCTCAATTAAGTTTAGAATGATATTTCAAATGACTCAAGTCTGGCAGGCATGTTTCTATACACAGTTTGTTATAAATCAAAGTCCTAAAGCATGGAAGTCCAGGCAAAGGCTTACAGAAGAGCCATGGACCCACACAGCTATACATTTGCCAGGGTGCAAGGAAAGGATGCTACATAGTCAAATCAGAAAACTCTCTCCAGTGAAAATAACAAGATCACACACCAAGATTCAGGATAAAATACAACCAAAGTAAACAGAGAGCCAGAGAGACACAGATATTTTTTCCTAAGTGGCAGGGCGACTGGCAAACAGAATATTTAGCTAAAACAAGAACAGGCTTTAGCCTCACCTACCAGTTGAAATTGCTTACTTAACCCTGCAGAACCTCAGGTTCTTGCTTGCAAAAGACAGTGGAAATATCTGTAATGTGGGACATCATTTAGGTTGCAAGAGACAAGAAGACATCTTAAATTAGTTTAAGGGAAGAGGAATTTGTTAGCTCAGGAGACATGGTTCAAATATGGCTGGATCCAGGGCTTTGATCCCTTGAGGGAATTCTTGTTTCTATTTAATCCATATTCAGTTCACTATATTAACCTCATTCTCACCTACTGTAGACAACTTGGCTATTCTAAGTAGTTCCAAATTTATACCTATCTAGTATTAAGTCCCTAAAGGCAAAGGGATCTTTTCTCAACATTAATTTTAGGAAAGTGCTCCAGAGCTCTAGAAGAGACTAATATGGAATCATACAATTTCTCAACGAACCACTGGGACACAAGGTGAGGGCTGTTATTTCAACTGACCATCAGAGGACAATGGGCAGAGGCAGCAGCAGGCTACAATGAGGATTGGCCCTCCTGTGACCATGTGATTAGGGCAGAGCTTCCTCGAAAGCTAACCTATTGGAGTGGGGGGGAGGTGGTTACTGGTGTCCAGATGAAAGCAGAAAAATGGACTGAGCAGAGAAAACCATAGGTCTGAACAGTATCTCCCTCGTAGTAGTGACATTAGGATTCCCATAATAAAGGGCAAATGTTTAGCAAGCCAGAAAGCTATAGAAATGCCCCTTGTTTGATGTACATATCATATGAATATATTTAAAGAGAAAAACATAAAGATGGGGCAAGAGAGATTCCTCAGCAGTTAGGAGCTCTTCCCGAGAACCTAAGTTCAGTTCCCAGCACCCACATCAGGTAGCTCACAATAGCCTATGACTCGGGTTCCAGGAAATATGCTGCTTCTGGCCTCCAGGTACCTGTACTCACAGGCACATACCCCAACCCCATATGTATACACACTCAATTAAAATTGAAACAAATATTTAGTATAATATAAAGAGAAAGTATATCATGAGATAAGTCATGTGTATGTGCAAGTGTGCGTGCGTGTGTGTGTGTGTGTGTGTGTGTGTGTGTGTGTGTGTGTGTGTGTGTTTAATTTCTCCCACACTTGGCTATGGCAAAGGCTTCAAGTTTTCAATCTACTTTGAGATAGCAGGTCTAAAATGTCACAATACTTGTTCAGGTTTGACTAAGAAAACAGTTCCTTCAAAGGAAAGGTTGAAAAACAATATGATAATTTCCAGACTTCTCCACAGAAGAAATTTAATATAGGGAGACACAAATATGCAGTAATGATTACGGATGAAATATTTCTTATAAATCCTATAAACCTGAGAAGATTTTATCCAGTCCTCCAATTTGAGATAATTATTCCTGTCTGTTCACTACAGAGGAACAAAACCACTTCTAGGTTATAAACACGCTGATGCATTTCTTGGATATTTTGGCTTGTTTATGTCATCTTAAGTATGCCAAAGAAGATACCTTAACAGAATACAAAGATCATGATTTTCTTTACCTTATCTTTATAATTTTTGATCACTGTAAAACTCTCCTTGGAGATTTTGTCGGAACTTTTTCTTGAGACACAACCCAAGAGATAATATTCACTTAACTCCCAGCCTTATGAAGAAAAATCTGTAAATCATCCTTTAAATGAATAAATGTGTAGAGAGAAGCATTTTAAACAAAGTAATACATTCATATCACTAATTTGTACTTAAAGTACATTAATATGGAGGTCAGAAAGTTATAGAAGTTCATTTCAATCTTCATCCTCTCCCCACTGCCCAGGACTGTGGTTTAATCTACAATGTATCCCAATAAACAAAGATTTAAAATAAAAACCAGAAATACTATTGCCTTGGTTTCCTGACTGAAGAAATTTTCTGACACAATGTCAAAAGGGAAAATATACAAAGAGAATAAGTAATTTCTCTAAACCAAGCAAACAGTTGAATTTCATAAGCATCCACTTCCAGAATTGGCAGTTTGGAATTTGGAGAAAAGAGTTCTACACATCTACATATGGGTCCTTCTGAGTTTCCATTACAACTACCGAACAAGGTGCAAATGTGATCACAACAGAGCTTACTAAAGCACAATTTTGGAGTACAGAAAACCTAGACTCTGTAAGCTCAACAGCTCCTGGGGTGTCCTCTGGGCTGACAGAGTCAAATACTAGTAAACTGAAATACAGTTGCCACACTGAACCCCGGATGTACATTTTAGGAATAGACCTCAAACAGGACTGGAAGACCACAGGAACACTATTCTAGACCCACCCGAAGCTTCAAAATGAGTCTGCAAAGTTTCAGCCTCATACACTGGTAGTTGATAAACAATAACACAATTGTTTATTTTAATTTATTTATTTAAATTTTTTTCATTTTATATACCAACCAGTGTTCCCCCTCCCTCCCCTTCTCCCACTTCTCCCCCACTACCTCCCACCATCCCACCTCCAGCCACTCCTCACAGGGGGTGAAGCTCCCTTGGGTATTCAACACAGGCTGGTATACCAAGTTGGAGCAGGACCAAGCCCCTCCCTGCGGCATAAAGGCTGAGTAAGGCATAATACCACAGGGCATGGGCTCTAAAAAAAAACTAGTCCATCATCTTGAGTGAGGTAACCCAGACCCAGAAAGACAAACATGGTATGTACTCACTCACTCATAAATGAATATTAGACACAAAGTAAAGGATAAACAGGCTACAATCCACAACTCCAGAGAAGCTAGGTAACGAGGAGGACCCTAAGAGGGGCACGCATGGATTGCCCCAGGAAGGGGAAAGGGTTTAGACCTCCTGGGTAAACTAGGAGTGGGGAGTAGAGGGGAGGGGATTAGGGGGTGGAAATATGAGGGTTTGAGATGGCTGAGTTAAGGGAGGGACAGAGAGGGAGAGCAACGAAAGAGATATCTTGACAGAGTGAGCCATCATGGGGTTAGGGAGAAATCTGGTGCTAGGGAAATCCCCAGGAACCCACAAGGATGTCCCCAGCTAAGACTCATGGTAATGGTGGAAAGGGTGCTTGAACTAGCCTTCCCTTGTACTCAGATTGGTGACTACCCTAATTGTCATCATAGAACCTACATCCAGTGACTGTTGGAATCAGATGCAGAGACTCACAGCCAAGCACTTGGCCAAGCTCCTGGAGTTCAGAAGAGAGGGAGGAGGGATTATAGGAACAAGGCAGGGGGTGGATCAAGATCATGATGGGAAAAACCACAAAGTCAGTTCATGGACTCTAGACTGACAGCTGGGTAGCCTGCATGGGACTACACTAGGCCCTGTGAATGAGGGTGACAGTTGTGTGGGTTGATCTGTTTGTGGGCCCCTTGGCAATGGGATCAGGACTTATTCTGGGAACACAACTGTTTTTAAAGGACAAAAAAAAATCAGCAAAATTCAAAACTTACCAACCTTATTAGGCTACTACCCTTACTAACAGTGGCTTCACTTTAATTTCTGTTACTCAGGACCAACCATAATCCAAAAATATCAGGTGAAAAATTCCAAAAGAAACAATTTATAAAGTGCATAAAGTTAGTGAGTTTAAATTGCAGGCTGTTGAGAACAAGATGGAATTGGGCCACCCTTCTCCATCCCCTGGAGGACATTCATTTTCCCTCAGTCTCTGTGTATCCCTGGTCTCCATGCTATCTGCCCAGTGATCATTTAGTGGCTAGTTGTCTTTGTTATCAGACTGACAGTCATGATATCACACTCCTGTGCTCAAGTCACCTTGATTTTATTTAATGGTGGTCTCAGAGTACAAGAATAAAAAGGCTGGCAATTCCAAATGCTGAATAGCACCTATCGACTGCTTCCCCCAAGTGAAATGATGGAAGTTCTCAGACTAATAATGAAAGGTAAGCATATTATTAGGAGAATGTTATGATTTAAGGTAAGGACAAATCTACCCATAAAAGTGTGATGTTGGAAAAAGGTCTGGGTCCATTTTATTATGGTACTTCAAACTGCAAATGTTGTGAGCAGAGAGCATAAGTCCTTAGTTAAAATGTGAAAGATACTATTTTGTGGGTGGGAATGTGAACAGAAAACAAGGTCTAGTGAACAGAAACACACTGCTCCCAAAAGTGTAGGGCCCATACCAAGGCTACAGCTAGGAAGAGACCCCAGAAATGACTGACACCAAGCTATTCACCCCAAACGAGGGCTGAATAAACAAAATCAGAAATAAATTTGGATTGAGAAATCATGAAGTTCAGGCAGAGTCTAATGAATAATCCACAACCACTCTTCCACACATCTGAAAACCCCGATTAGGAGAAATAATAACATCCGGTCAAGTCTTAGAGTGTGTGATCAACTTAACTAGTCTCAAGATGTACAATAAAACCTATACTTGTAAAAACGCAAAGAGGCAGCAGGGCAGGAAAGTAGAAGGGCAGTTTAATTCAGGGACGACATGACATCAGGACAGGGCATATGAAAAAGTGTACACAGTGTAGGCATGAGAAGACCAAACAACTCTCACAGGTAGGAAGAAAAATTAGCTAAGTAATACAAAGAGTAAATCAAACATTATTAAAAACACAAGTAAAAATAAATTTAGATAAAATGATACAGTCAACCTTCAGCAGACAAAGGTGCAAAGGTGGTCTTAGCAACAAAAGCCTCCGAACAACAGGACATCCACATGCAAAATCAAAGACACATGTTATCTTTCATAAAAATGAATTGAAAATGGAGCATAATATGCCTGAATGTAGAAAAGAGATATCAAATTTGTAAAATAGCAGAAAATCTGCACAATTTTAGGTTTGATAACTTTTCAAATAAACAAGGGGAACATGCTCTTTAGCAGATAAGATTAGAAAGAATCCAATCATTAAATTGAAATTGCTTTTTCTATAAATGGTAATGTTAAGAGAATTAAATGGTAAGACACATGCTGAGAGGAAATATTATATTTGCAAAACACTCATATGGTAAAGGTCTTATGTCCAAAATACACAAACAACTCAAAATTCAAATGTTTGAAAAAAACATTTTTCATGGGGAAAAGATGTGAAACCTCATCTAAGAAGACATACAGATGACACGCAAATCCGTAAAATATCACACATCATTTGGGAATTGAATACTAATGCAAGAATGAGGACCAGATGGCTCAGAAGGTAAAACACTTGCCTTCTAGCCTAGTCTCCACAATTCAATCCCTGGCTGGCTCTCAGTGGAAGGAGAGAACCAACTTGCCAAAACAGTCCTGTGACCTTCTCATGAACTCCTGGTTTGTGCACAGACACACAGACATACACACACACACACACACACACACACACACACACACACACACACACA
>CABHPR010121410.1:26492-42716 GCA_902168415.1 Peromyscus melanophrys | reverse complement strand
CACACACACACACACACACACACACACACACACACACACACACGCACACACACACACACTAAAAATAATTGAATTTCAAAAGGAGAGAAAAAGATTTACATACACATTATGATATACATTTATAAAAATAAGAAAAAGAAATAATTTAAAAATTAGATGTAGCAAGACTTATACATAATTTATTCACATGTTCCTCTATCTATGTGTCTTTCGTACCTCTTAATTATTTTGTAGGGTAAATGTATCAAAACAGCAACATTCTTAGTGCTGTAGAGGAATAATTTTGCAGAGAAAGCATGGAAGGGTGGAGTGCATTCTACAAGGTTGCATAGATGTGTGACGGATCTGGATCTTGATACAGGTCATCTGAATTCAGAGCCTGTTCTTCCCCACTGCATGACATCACTGCTTGCCAACCAGTTGAGCAGGTCATAGACTATGAGATGAGGTATTCTACATGCATTAAAATCATCCTCAAAGAATACTTTATGATTTAGATATAATATTTATAGGACAGACATTCATAAAAATTCATTCTGATATATGAAGCTCTATCTGTGACTTCAATTGTGTACATTTTAAAAAGTGCGTATATGCGTGATGAGATTATTCATCTGTATCAGGCTACGATTCACTGGAGGCTTCCTCCCTAGATCACAGAACTCTGTTATTCCAAGGGGCCCTTTTCCAAGCCAATTTCACTGAATACACACTTCAGAAACAGCTCTGACTATAAATCTCAAAGACAGAACTTGCAAGTTACTGAAGTGCTACATAAAAAATATTCACAGACTTGCCTGAGAAGCATTTTTTTTTTCTTCTGTTTGAAAGATTTGGAGCTGCGCAGGAGAGAGAAGAAGGTTGAGAGAACAGGCAGATGGGAGGAAGGAATTGAGCGACCTCAACGCTTGGGAGGAAAACATCCTTCCTGTGCAAGCACGAGGGATGTGTAGACACAGACCTAGTGCCAAATAGTTCTCTTGATGCTAACTCACATGTGTGTGATCATACTCTCTCTTGTGCCACAGACTGTCTACCTCTCTTCATGGCAACAGAAGCAAGAATTCTGGAGAGGTCGTAGCTAGAAGACAAGCACTGTGGTAGCAGCTAGGATATCTTTCCTGTTATGCAGCCATCAGAACAAAGGAGAGGCGATACAGAAAAATGCCAGACACGCTTGACTAAAAATGCTGACGGCAGATGATCTCTAGTATTCCTTAAACTTAATGGCGTTTGAAACTCTTCTGGAATATTTAACGTATGATCAGAAGTAGGTGATCAAGATAAGGATGTAATCCTTCTTGTGATAGGTGCCAAGTATCTGACAGCCCGTCTTACAGTGGATGAAGCTAACAGAGAGCTTGCAGCACTCCTGATTTGTCTTTGGAAGTCTAATTCATAAATAAATAAGCTTTGAAGCTTGAAGTCTCCACTATAAACCACAGGGGCATTGATTTTGGCATTGACTAAAGAGCCTTAACTTCAACAAGGACTAAAACTAAACTATTTTTGTCTTTTCACATATTTTGTCCTTCTGGCCTGAGTTTTGATCTACGATTTCTTCTTAGTATCTCCTTCCAGGGTAGTTATCTCAATTACATTTTGACTTATTTTATGACTAATTAATGACCATTAATCCAGAGGCAGAAACTGTATTTCCATACATGATGATCAATGAACATTTAACTCATTGGACTGACCAACTGGGCTGCTTGGGTACACTTGGGAATCATCAGAACCACTGGAAGAAATAACGTGGTAGAAGCAGATTACTTCTTGGCTTCTGTAAAGGGAGTCCCATACATCATTTTGAGAGTCTGAACTGAGGAGTTATTGAGGGACTGTAATAGTTCTTTGCACACTTTGTTGTTCTTAATGTTGGGGCCAGGATTTCATGTAGCCCAGGCTGATCTCCAACTTGGTATATAGTCAAGGATAACACTCAGGTTCTTGGTCTGAGGAAGTGGTCTTGGGTACTCAGTTATTAACATCCACTGCCCTGCCTTCGCTTGAACATTAAAGTAGGCTCCATGTCTATCACTTCAGTAGCAGAGGAGGGATTGGTAGAAAGACAATAGATTCACTCTCTAGACTAGAGTAGAACAAATAGTTTATTAAGTGTAGTGCAGAGAACACCAGGCTGAAGACCAGCTAGAGTACAGCTTATAGAACAAGGTGGTGGGCTGTAGGGATCTGTGTGAGAGAAGTATGTTAATAGTCTCAGTGAGTTCTTTTGTGTGTAGTTTCCCCAGCATGTAATTTATGCTGTGGTGGGAGGAGCATCTAGATCGATCAGTATACAGTTCTGGAGTGTTAACATGAGATGCTGTGTATTGATTTCCAGTTGTGTAACGTCTGCCATGCAATTAGGGACCATGTCAATTAGGTCATGCTAAGAAGGGCAGCTGTGGTGGAAGGGCCGGGTCATAGCTCTGTGGTGTCAGGTCGAAGCATTTCTTAAAATTTATTATTATTGTCTCGCCATGCAGAGGGCCTAGTCCAGTCCCATGCAGGCTCCACAGCCATTGATCCAACTTTCATGAGTTCCCACTAGTTTGGTTTTATCATCCCTGCAGGTTTCCCCATCATGATCCTGATGCACTTGCTCATGGAATCCCTCTTCTCTCTCTCTCCTACTGGACTCCTGGAGCTCTGCCTGGTGTTTGGCTGTGGATCCGCTTCCATCAGTCCCCTGGCAGTAGGATCAGAATCCATCTTTGGTGTATGAGCGGGCTTTTTGGAGGCCACTACCTGTGATGGGACACCTTGTGCAGCCGTGAGGCAGGGGCAAGGGCTTAGACTTGCCTCTACTGGATGTGCCTCCCCATGGGAGGCCTTGCCTTCTTGTGGGGGGGCATGGGAGTGGGTTGGGAAAGGAAGGCTTGGGGGGGACGGGAGGAAGAAAGAGGGGGATCTTTGATGGTATGTAAAATGAATGAAAAAATTTCTTTTTTTTAAATTTTATTTCAACTTCAAAACAGAAAAAAAGTGCACAGAAACAAATTAAGTCTTAATGATGAATGTATCATCAATGAGAACCAGTTCAAAATTAGACAAAAATTTACAATACATTTGAATAATGGAACAGAGAGGTAGAGAATATTAAATTATTATATTGTAACTGTTAAACTGATTTGTAAGAAATATCACTTCAAATATTATAAAACACAGAAACTTATAAGCTTTAGAGAATAGTGGAAATGCTAATTACCAAAACAAAGAAGATATCTCATATGAACCATTTACTTGTTTGAGTTTACTTCTCGTGGTTAATAACTATGGAACTGTAGCCTTCATATATTCTGATAGAATACCTCATCTTTTTTTCACAAGACCAGATAAAAATAAGGAGTCAGCTATGAGGAACCATACAGTAACAACATTCATTCTCCTGGGACTAACAGAGGACCCACAAATTCAAAGTCTGCTTTTGATTTTTTTTTTAACTCTTAACTAGACAGAAAGTACTTACATCATTTCTAAAGTTTAGAGCTAATAGTCAACACCCACAACCGCCCTTCCACAGCTCCTTCAGAGAAACCCCTCTCCCACTGATTTTATTCTCACCCTGCACAGTCCCTTCCCCCCAGATGCAGAGCCCCAGACATCCCAGGCTGCTCTGCTCCTCTGCTAGTTGCCTTTGGAGGTAGGGGCTTTCTTTCTTCCCGAATCTGCCTCAAACTCTTAGCAGCTTTCACAGGTCATGCATTTTCTGGGGAGGAATTTGTCCCTTCTATTTCTTCAGATGTTGGTGTGGGTTTATCTATTGCCTGAGTTTTCATGGGTGTGTTTAGCTTCTTTAGGTTGGATTTTTCCTTCTAGTGCTTTCTGTAAGGCTGGGTTTGTGGATAGGTATTGATTAAATCTGGTTTTATCATGGAATATTTTGTTTACTCCGCCTATGGTGATTGAGAGTTTTGCTGGATATAATAGTCTAGGTTGGCATCCGTGGTCTCTTAGTGTCTGCATAACATTTGTCCAGGACCTTCTAGCTTTCATAGTCTCTATTGAGAAGTCTGGTGTTATTCTGATGGGTTTGCCTTTATATGTTACTTGGTCTTTCTCCTTTGCAGCTCTTAATATTTTTTCTTTGTTCTGTATGTTTAATGTTTTGATTATTATGTGGCGAGAGGACTTTCTTTTTGGGTCTAGCCTATTCAGTGTTCTGTAAGCTTCTTGTATCTTCATAGGTATTTCTTTCTTTAGGTTAGGAAAGTTTTCTTCTATGATTTTGTTGAATATATTTTCTGTGCCTTTGAGTTGGTATTCTTCTCCTTCTTCTATCCCTATTATTCTTAGGTTTGGTCTTTTCATGGTGTCCCAGATTTTTTGGACGTTTTGTGTTACGACTTTTTTATCTTTAGTGTTTTCTTTGACTGACGAATCTATTTTCTCTATTGTGTCTTCAGTGTCAGAGACTCTCTGTTCCATCTCTTGTATTCGGTTGGTTATGCTTGTTTCTGTAGTTCCTGTTCGTTTAGTCAGGATTTCTATTCCCAGCATTCCCTCAGCTTGTGTTTTCTTTGTTGTCTCAATTTCTTTTTTCAGATCTTGGAATGTTTCTTTCATCTGTTTAATTATTTTTTCTTGACTTTCTTTGCTTTCTTCCAATTTTTTGTTTGTTTTTTTCTTCCATTTCTTTAAGGGAATTTTTTATTTCCTGTTTAAGGAAGTTTTTTATTCCCTCTTTAATGGAGTTTTTCATTTCCTCTTTAAGAGAATTTTTTATTTCCTCTTTAATATAGTTTTTCATTTCCTCTTTAAGGGAATTTTTTATTCCCTCTTTAATGGAGTTTTTCATTTCCTCTTTAAGGGAATTTTTTATTCCTTCTTTAATGGAGTTTTTCATTTCCTCTTTAAGGGAATTTTTTATTTCCTCTTTAATGAAAATTTTCGTTTCCTCTTTGAAGAAATTTTTTATTTCCTCTTTAAGGGTATTTTTTATTTCTTCTTTAAGGGCCTCTATCATCTTCTTAAAGTCATTTTTAGGATTGATTTCTTCTGTTTCTTCTGCCTTGGTATGTTCAGGACTTGCAATTGTAGAGTCGGTAGGTTCTGGTGTTGTCATATAGGTCTTTATGTTGTTGCCTGTATTTTTCCGCTGGCGTCTACTCATCTCTTTCTCTGCTCAGTGCAGATGGTGTAAGACCCTAACCCTTCAGGCTTACACCTCCAAGCCTCAGAAATGCGAAACTTCAAGCACCAGGAAATGAGAAACTAAAAATCTGGTTCCCTGGGCAAGCTGACCACCCCTGTTCTCAGTCGGTGAGGTGTATACTTACGATTCTGGTGATCTGGTTCGGTGGTTGGGTGATCTTGATAAATTCTTTTGAGAGCTTCTTGAAATACAGGATCCAAAGACACCTCTTACTCCGTGGCTTGCTGTATAGCTGGGTGGCTGGCCCCTGATGTCCTCCTCCTTCTCTGGCTCCTCGATCCTTCAGGTTCTGGCGAGCACTGCGGTGTCCTCCCTCGTTGCCTCTGTAGCCACAGCTGGACTGATCCCTGCCTCTGCCTCAGCGGAGCCCAGGTCCCTCAGGGCGCACCTGCCCCCGTGCTGTGCTCTCCACTAGTTCCCAATTGAGAAGCAATCAGCAAGGTGATTAACATCCACTGTGCGGGTTCGGGCGTCCCTGACCTGAACTTTGTAGCTCCTCTTCTTGCATTCACCCAGCTCTGTTGCGCCCCAATGGGTCACCCGGGGAGTCCTGGCCGCTGCTCCTTCCCTGTGCTCCTTATGACCACGCCGCTGGTACCGCGCCTCTCACCCGAGCTCCCGGCGATCTGCTCACCCGCAGGCCTGGGGAGACCACGCGGGAAGGATCGATCCAAACCGCGGATTCCCGGGGAAGGCAGAGAAACTTTGATGCTCTAGCCAGCTTTTCTTAACTTAAATTTTTGTCTCTGAATTTTTATCTTTCTCTTTTTCTGTATACCTTTTTTGACGTCTTTCTTTGTGGGCCTGTTCCTCTTATTTCCACATCAGTTCATCATCCAATTTTGCTCTCACTCACGGCCCACCGGCGGCAGCCGCCATCTTCCCTTTTCCGAAGATCCTTTTATTGTCAGGTTCTACCTGGGCCACCGCACGGCCGAAAAAATTTCTTAATAAAAAAAGAAAAAAATTATTATTATTATTATTATTATTATTATTATTATTATTATTATTATTGGTAGTATACAAAGAGGTTTCAGTACGGCATTTTTCAAACAAAGTTTTTATTTAAAAACATTCTCTTCCCCATCTACATTCTTCCCCTGTGCCTTCACATGTCCAGTAGCCTGCTTCCCACACTCACATCACATGTGTTCTATTGCCCCCTCCCCACGTTTTTCTAATTCTTCTCTGCTTTTCTATTTAGATTGCTGGCCTGTGCTCCCTCTCATCCTTATTTGCACATATACAAAATATTGAAAGTTAGGATATGTGTATGAGAGAGAACATGTGAATTTTGTCTTTTGAAGTCTAATACGTTCAAGATCCAACAGTTTTCTTGACATTTTCATAATTTTACTTGCCTTTACAGTTGAGTAAAATTCCATTGTGCATATGTCACATTTTTGTTATTTACTCTTAGGCTAGAGATCTAGACTGTTCCATTTTATTTTATTTTATTTTATTTTTGCTCCTGGGAATATGGCCAATACCAATGGCTCTCTCTATGGCAGGATAGAGAGTCCTTTGGGTGTAAACCCACAGTGGTAGAGCTGGCTTATATGGTAGTTCTATCTCTAATTTTTTGGGAAAGAGATTTCCATGATGGCTGTGAAAGTTAACGCTCTCAGCAGCAGTAATGAAGGGCGCCCACCCCTCACCGTTGCCATCATTTGTGGTCCTCTGTTTTCTTGATCATAGGCATTTCTACTGAAACAGAATCCCAGAACTGTCTTCATTTGCATTTCTCTCACAGTTAAGGCTGCAGAGCACTTTGAAAATTATTTGCCCATTTGTGTTTCTTCATTTGAGAATTATCTGTTCATTTCTTTAGCCCATTTATTGTTGTAGGGTTTTTTTTAGTGTACTTTTTTGGTTTTGCAGCTCTTTTAATACATTTTAAATAACCATCTCTTCCCTGAGGCATAGTTAGCAAAGATCTTCTCCACGTTCTCTAGGCTGCCTGTTCACTCTGTGGATAGTTTGTTTTATTCCTGGGCAAAATCTGTTTATTTTATATGATTCCGTTTGTTGATCTTGGAACTGTTCTGTACAATGGAGTCCTGTTCAGAAAGTTCTTACCTGTAACTTGAAATGTTTTCTCTAGCAGTTTAGGCATTTTAATGTTTAAATTAAGGGTTTTTTATTCTTTTTTTTATTGATTTTAGTGCAAGGCTCAAGATGCAGATTGAATTCCCTTCTGCAGGTGAGTATCCAGTGTTACCAGCATGAGTTGTTGAATAGGCTTTTCCCCTAGAATATTGTTTTATGCTTTTGTCAAAAACTTAGGTGGTCACAGCTGGCTGGTCTATTTCTGGTTCTCCACTCTATTCCACTGTTACATGACTGCTTCTGTGACAGTAGCATGCCATCCTTGTTACTACAGTTCTTGAGATTAATTTGAGGGCAGGTGTTGTCACCTTCCCCCACAGTGTGGCTTCTGCAGAGGATTCCTTAGGCTGCGTGTGTCTTTTGTGTTTTTACATGAAGTTTTGGATATTTTTCTAGTCTGGTAAGACTATCATTGAAATATTGATGGGATTGCATATGTTGGTTGTTTTTGATATTATAGCCTTTTTCAAATATTATTTCTGCTGGTATTGTAGCACGGAATGCTACTTCATCATCTGGCATCTTCTTTAGTTTCTTTCTTCAGTGGCTTAAAGTTGGGAGGTTAGAGCATTCTGATATTAGCAGTTTGGGATTCTTGAATCATCCTTGTAAAGACTCTCTAATAGGGAACTAACCCTATTTTCTGGTCTTTTATCAATTGTCTTCCCTCCACACAGATTTTAAATCATTTACCATGTGACTCAAATATGTACATTGAGGTTCAAAATACTGTTCTAAAGCTTGGCTGTTCACAATGTGTAAAGAAAAAAACAAAGTTAGCTTCTGAAATAGGCTGTGGTCAATGGACAATACAAAATTTCACTTTGGTCTGTGTTTTTATTGAAATCCCAGGAAATTCCTAGTCACATCGTGCTTTGAGATGCACTGGTCTAGAGTAACTGCTTGCACACTGACCTTTGTAGTTCAACTTAAAACCATTCTGGAGAGGTCCACTAGTCCTTTTTTAGTCTCTCTAAACTCTTTGTTTCAAGCATTTTTATTAATGTATTGATTGTGTGAGTGCATGTGCTTGTATGTTCATATGTGTGTGCCTGCCACGTGTGTGTGTAGAGGTCAGAGGACACATTTTAGGAGTGGATTCTCTCACTGGAAGATCAAAGTCAGGTCACTAGGCTTGCTTTCAGAACCTTTACCCGCTGAGCCCTCTCACCAGTCTTCAAACTCTCTCTCTCTCTCTCTCTCTCTCTCTCTCTCTCTCTCTCTCTCTCCACACACACATACACACACACACATCCCACATACACATATATAAAATCAGATTGTAAGGTAGCTTTCAAGACTGGAGTAAAAACAAATAACAGCATCCCATCCTTTCTTCTATTCATGTCCCCAGCATTTTTTATGTAGTTGTTTTATACTCATAAATATTACTTTTATGTTTCTATCATTTTCTTAATTGGAGGCATTATCTGTTAACTTCACTCTAAAGAGTAAGCTTCTGTAGTTTCTCATTTCTACTTACCACCCACATAATCCTCTCTAATTAGTTACAATTTTTATTTAAATCACTGTTTAGTGCTTGCATTGCTGTAGCTCTAGAAATCCTGTACGTTTTCTTTCTTACACAGTAGGGATGTTTGTCCTCTCTATTCATCCCCTCCTCCCTCCCACCCTTCTTCAACATCCAGTGGGAGTCGCATTCAACACAATAATTTCTACCCTTTGAGGTAGAAATCCTGTGCTTTTAGTTCTGGGAAATTTATTTGAATGGTTTCCTCGAAAAATGTCCTACCTGATTTTTTCATGCATTGTATTTTTTGTTGTTGTTATTTGTTTGTTTTGTTCTCTCTAGAACATCATGAAGCTTGAAAAATGAACTATTTCACTAACTTTTTTCTCTTTATATTTGTTTGTCTTCCATTGTTCTAATTTTTCATATTTTAGAACCCCTTCCACCCACATACTAATTAAAACAGTGTATAGGATTTCTATGCATTTCTCTCTGTTCTCTGAGTATAGTGAATTTTATAGTATTCTGCTTTTGTTCCTTAACCATAGTCCATTCCCACCGTGGTGGTTTGAATGAGAGTGGCCCCCATAAACTCATATATTTGAATACTTGGTCCTCAGTTGATGGACTGTTTGAGAAGGATTAGTAAGGGTGGCTTTGTTGGAGGATGTGTGTGGTGATATTTTATTTGTGCTGAAATGTGATATTTTATTTGTATGTTAATAAATAAAGTTTGCCTGGAGATCAGAGGTCACATAGTCAGCCACAAACAGAAGTAAGGCGATGGTAGCACATGCACTTAATCCAATCACATGGCAGGCAGAGTCTCCGTGTGGTCAAGGACACAGCCAAGCGTGGTGACACGAATCTTTAATCCCAGTACCAACCATAGAGATCTGGAGGTCTGTATAGACAGGCAGTGATGAGGAAGTGATGTGGCTGGGTTTAGAGCCAATGAGAAGGCAGAACAGGAAGGCAATAAAAGTGCAGGTTAGATAAGAAGAAGCTCTCTTTGGGGAAGTTATGGCATGGTGGTAAGCTAAGGCTAGTCATGGCTATTCACTATTTCTCTGATCTCTGGCTATTACTCCTGTATTTGGCTCTGTGTTTCTTATTTAATAAGACTGTTTAGAAATTCACCTACAGATTTGTGTTACTGGTGGTAGGCTTTAAGGTTTCAAAAGTCCAAGCTATTGTCAGCTCTTTCTGCCTCCTACTTGTATGCAAGGGGGTGAGCTGTCCACACTGCTCTAGTGCCATGCCTGCCTGCTGCCATGCTCCCTGCCATGATAGTCATGAACACACCCTCTGAAACTTTCTTCTATAAGTTGCCTTGGTCATGTTGTTTTGTTGTGGTAATAGAAAAGTAGTAAGTGTTAACAACATTATTTGAGATTTCTTTCACTCACTATTGTTTATACATTTCCCATTTTTTGTCTCTTGGGAATCTGCCCATGCAACATAGGAGTGGGCCATAACAAACTGAATTGATGCATTTGTGTGTGTGTGTGTGTGTGTGTGTGTGTGTGTGTGTGTGTGTGTGTATTCAGGACTCTGTAATTGGTACATTTTAGTGTTGGATTGTCTGTTTGATCTGCCCTATGGGGCCATTTCTGTGGAAAGCCTCCAATGACTGTATTTATGAGAAAATTCTTCAAAATTATTTTGACAATAAGAATATAGGTGCTTGAATTCTGAGAGTCCCATTTAACATTTCATTTAATTTCTTGGCTTTACATTTTCTTGTGCTCAGCAGGGCCTGGTATTCCTTTTGATGGTCATTCCTCAAAACTGTCCATACTTACCAGATCCCCAAACACTGATGAAGTCAAACTAGCCACCTAGAGTGGTTATGTGCACAGCGTAATGGGTCCCTAGCTCACCCATCCATCTAAGCTGACTATCCAGGCAAGTGAGTAAGACATACATTACAAGTATCCAAACCATTCAATCTTCTCAGCCTCTGCCCAGGCAATATAGTTAAGTACATTGGAAATAAAAACATCAACTGAATGCCCTTTCCCATGGAACACAGACACCAAAATAGATGGTTCTAACAATGTGCTCATAGAACAAAAATAATTGGAAACACCTCAAACCAACTAAAAGCAAAAGGCATGGCTGGTCCAAGGATGTGCTTCTTTCTTCTCCAGAGAGTAGAACTCAGTGTTTTCATCTGGGTAGATGCTGGGCAGCCCCACAGGGGCACGGGAAATGTGTGCACTGAAGGGTCTGACTGTTTCTTATGGTGGCATCTGAGCAAACTTCTGTCCTCCAGTCATGACGTCACCTTCACAACTGTTGGTGATGAACCATTCTTCAATTCTGTGGTTAGATTCTATTGCTGCACAGTTCCTAGCATTGAGACTCAGTATTCATCTCCCCTGAGTTTTCCAAGCAGTTACTCCATCTATCTGCTTTTCCCTCCTTCAGAACCGTGTTCTGATTAATCCCTCTCATGTCTCTTTGGTTTCGTGTTTTGCAAGGCTCTTAAGGATTTCTTTATTTTCTGCTTTGAACCAGAAACCCCTAAAAACCAATTTTGGGAAAATTTTTTTTACTCAGAGAAGAACACTGCAGGTAAAATAAATGATTCATTTAAGTAGATTAAAACTAATTACTCACAAACAGGTAACTCTGAAGGCTCACTTGATAAACTTTGGGAAATCCACTCCAAACACTGGAATTTGCTGCAGGACTGGCTCAAGTGTCCTTTAAGAGCATCCTCCGAATATCTTAGTTTGCTCAAGAAAGTCATGTCTTTGTGCGCAAAGGCTTCAAGAGAGCAAGGGGATGCGGAAGCTGCAAAGGACAGAATTAGGAAAGAAATGATTTAACCCAACAGATTTGCCTCTCATTCATGTCTGGAGATGTAGATTTAGATCATGTGAATCTGTAATATGAATTAATAAGAGACCCCCAGACAAATCTTGGCCACTGTACATAATGCAACATGGCTACTGTGGGGTTTTGATATCAGATTAATTGTCCAAGCCTGCAGCAGCTTTCACAACTGCCTGGAATCCCATGGGAATGAAGCATTACATTCTGCTGCCCCCTGGCAGACACTGTGTTTACTGAATATTGTGAGCTGCCCTAAGTGCAATGAAAACCAGATAGAGGCTGCTGTGTGTGCCCAATAGATGATGGGATAGTCTTTCAGTGTTTGTTGTCTGATGGACAAATATTATCACTTTCACAAGATTTTAACTGGGACTTCGCTGAAGCAAAATCAACTTCTCTGAGTTCTTGGCTATGATTTCTCTTTCAATGATGATAGAGGAGCATGATAAATAAATAACAAGACAGAAGGTTGACTGCCACTGATGAAGATATATTATTTTATATTCAACCTGCCAGTTATAAAGCTAAATAGGGGTATATTTCAAGTTCACTGTGTTCTTAGAGGTCGTTGGGACAAAGAACATTTCCCAATGCAAGCATTGATTGCACATACATGGAAGAGGAAATGTGTTGCCCTGGGAAAAGGACCACACCATCCACCATTTTGTCCATGCTAAATTGCTATTGGCACATGACAGAAATAACATATGTTCAGACTCCTCCGTATAAGACTCAAGTTCATGTGATTACAGATCTGTAGAGTGGACGTACAAAGTGAAGGCCCCAAACAGTATTAAGTACTAAACTCTATGGTCTGTGATTGTTTTTGACAGCAGAGAGATAAGCTCAATGATGACAAAGGAAGAGACACTTTCTAACTGCATGTGAATTTTGCTAACATGTATGCTTATGCCGAATATCTGCTAAGACATCAGGTGAAAAATAGCTTTCCTCTCTCTGCATCCCTTTTCTTTTGGGATGACTCTGGACCTGACTAGAAGATGCAGGTTAAAGGAGATCAGAGGTGGATGCCAGGTGGAAGCATCAACCAATGGCTGTGCTTTATCGTGACTTGTTCACTTTCCTTGGGATGGCATGTAATGCGTGTGAGCTTGAGGAGGAGTAAGGACAGCCTCTGCTGTCAGTTCTCAGACAGCACCCACTTTTCTTTTATAGGATCATTCTCTCACTGTCTCATTAGCTTGGACCTCTCCAAATAGGATAGATGAAGCAAGTCCCAAGGATGCTCTTGACTCCACCTCCCCAACTTTTGGATGAAAAGTGTCTACCAGCAATGTGGGCCTTTCTTTTTTCTTTCACTGGGTTCTAGAGATTCAATGCAGGTTAACTGAGCCATCTCCCAGCCGCTCCCCAGGCATTCATGATTTCCAGATGGGATAGAAAAACTTTTTCTCAGTTAATTTCTCACAACACTGGCAGCATGGGGATCATCCCCTCATCTTAAACTATGTGTGGACTGTGAATTGTGGTGGGGGATCTTTGCTATGCTACATATTTCCAACTACATCGTTTCTTGGGACTTTGATAGTAATAAACCGATCTGGTGCCACATTGTAGAAAGTAGAAAAATCCAGCTTCTTCATATGCTTCCTTGAGTAAATCCCCTGTATAGGTGCTAAGTATAAGATCTGCTTCCATTTAAAACAATTGAAAGTGCTATGCACAATTATCCCTTCATTAAAAAACAAGGCTTCTGAGAGATTAGGCTCTGATTCTTATTCCAGGGCTAGCACTGGTCCATTGGCAACTTTTGTGCATATTTGTAGAGTAATTTAAAACAAACTGGAGAGAGCAATTTTCAGAAAGTAACATTACAAGGCTAGTGCTGAAGTTAAAGGAATTCTGTTTACTTTTCCCAGTCAGCATAGGTACATGTCCCCAGATATGGCTCTGATTTATATGTCACTGCTGGTGGTCTTTGTAGCCTAGGTTAATTATTATATTTTTATGTAGTTAAAAAATTTGATTATAAATTCTTTGTTTAAAGAAAAACTATAAAGAAACCATGCAAAGGTAGTTTATTCATTTATTTGTATGTGTGGCTAGTCTTTTTAGTACCGTTTGTTTAAAAATAAAACTATCCATCCACTATGGAATTTCCTTTGCCTTTAAGACCAGGTGAGTATTTGGTTTGCTTCTGTTCCACAGCCCACACTTCCATATAATCCAGCATACCTCACTGTCCTATTTTTCGGTTCCTTTGTGCATCCTTGATGACTGCATTGTCTGGAGGTTGACTATTCTCAGCTCTCCAGCTGCCCCACTTCAGAACTGTATGCACTGCTCCTCTTTGTCCACCTTTGCCACAGTTAATGGTATTGTTGGCATGTGAACACAGCCTGGTTATTTTCTAATTTGCATGGCTTTCTAAGTATAATAATTTAATAACCATCATTTCAGGGTTGAAAATTTTTAGTATTTCCAATTTTCATTTTTATAAACAATGTCAGGACCACCATCATATTTGGTTTTTCTTCTTAATATTTACTTCTTTAGTCATGTTTCCCAAAGAATAACCCATACGACCAAATTTTAGGTAGTTAATGTCTTTAATTTTAAAGGATTTTCTACACAATTGATGTTGGAACATCCATTCCTTTCATCTCTATACCCATCACCAGAGACAGGTATTATCCTGTTCTTTTGTTCTCTATTACCCTTATTTTTCAAAATAACATTTTCATGGAACAGTAATTAAATTGCTAGCAGGAGCTTTTTTTTTTGTAATTTGATCGTACTTCTCTATTTTTAAACTTTATTTGTGTGTTTATTATGTATCATCAGGCTTGTTTAGCAAGTGCCTTTACCAACCAATGCATCTTACCAGTTCCATAATCCTTTTCTTTTCATTTTTATTTACTTATTTTTATTCATTGATTGTTCCACACATGTATATAACGAACTGTAGTAATTTTCAACCCCATTCACTGTTGAGTCCCACCCAACTTGTTGAATGGTTCTGAAGTGGGGAGTGTGGAATTGGGGAATGATAGCTATGAAATATAGATGAAGATGAAGAAAAAGACAGAGACACAGGATAGCTTTAGGAGGACCACAGACACCTGAGTTTTATTACTCACAGCCTTTATATACCCAAAGCAAGCGGGGCAAAAAGACCTCCCCCTTTCAAGGGGATCACAGTTCAAGGTACAAAGTACAATCAAGTGTAAATACCTCCTAGTACTCAAGACATCTGATGACCATGCCTTACGGCAAAGTATCCTGTAATTAGGCCTTGAAGTATAAGACACCTGGCAACTATGCCTTTGGCCAAAACATCCTATTATGCAGTCTTGCAGGGGAAAATAAGCTCAGACTCTCCGACCTGAGTCAAGATGAATATAAGCCACAAGCTGGGGTCTCTATGGGCCCCCACAATTGACCTCTCTTATCCCTCTACAAACGTTCTTTCCAACAGCGACCCCTTACTAGTGTGTCTTCTTTTCATGAGATAATTTCTGCTCATAATATTAGTTTGGGCTACTGGGAAATCCAAGGCTAAATTTTCATGCAGAATCTGCTTTATTCTTATATTTTTTCCTCATGTATCTTTTCCCTTCTCCTTCTACCTAATTTTTCTCATTTCAATGCATTTAGGAATCCATGTGCTCACATTTTAAATTTATATTTTTCCATTGTTTAGCATTTCAATTAGTTTTATAAATGATGAAAATTTTATTAACATTATGAAAATGTCAGCCAGACTCTATAAACATTTTCTTGTGCTTACTGTTTATAGATAGTAAATTATATTTTTGAGTGTGTGTGTGTGTGTGTGTTGTTGTTGTTGTTGTTGTGTAGCCCAGGCTGGCCTAGAACTTAATGTGCTCCCACCTCAGCCCTCTGAGGGCTGGAATTCTAGTATCACCACACCCAGTTCTGATCAACTCTTAATTCTCAGATGTTAGAAGTCTGGTAGTAATTATGGTTTGCGTTTAACTCAGTTCCTGTTGAGTGTGAGTGGGAAGCATCTCCAGGTGTTAGTTCTAGTCCCCATAAGTCTGCATCCATGGACAGGAAACTGGTGTCACAGAGTCTTACCCCTAAAAGGGCTTCACATTTGATTTGATTCCCTACTGCTTCTGTCTTCAACTTCTTAGTTGTTTTGTCTTAAACTCATGATTTCTTAAAGTATTCTGATGACTCAGTGGAGAATGAGCAGAAGTATGCACAGTTCTCACCTCCTTTGGCTCATCGTTTCATATTGCTTTTCAGATAGTCTAGAACCACAGATTTCTGGTGCATCCACATTGTATGGACCTCTGCCAGATTCATAGAGACCACAGGGGAACATGCCACATGGTTAGCAGGGCCACTAATGGTCAGAGGAGACAGTTTCCATTGGAATAGCAACATGGAGCCAGAGAATTAAAATTATAAACAATGAGTCCTATCAGGTCTTTATTCATGTTGGAACCAACTTCTTAAAAATTAAAATGGTTGTAGAGAAGAGAAAGCAGATACATGCTCCTATAGTTCCTGGAGCTTCCAGCCCCTTTCTTGCTCACCAGAAAGATTTGGACTGCTTTAAAACATGTGTGTGTCAAGAAAAGTCAAGATAGATCTTTATCTATCTATCTATCTATCTATCTATCTATCTATCTATCTATCTATCTATCTA